>JANPWX010000072.1:3156442-3215570 GCA_024734555.1 Trochalopteron elliotii
CGGGGCAGGGGCAGGGCGGGCGCTGGTGCGGGACTGCCCCGCTCTCAGCGACAGAAACAGAGTCAATCGCGTTGGAAAAGACCTCCGAGGTTGTCGGCTTCAACCTATGAACGAACAGCTCCATGCCAACTAGATCATGGCACTGAGTGCCACATACAGCTCTTCCTTAAACACCTCCAGGAACGGTGACACCACCACCTCCTTGGGCAGCCCATTCCAAGCCCCAATCACTCCTGTGAAGAAATTTCTCATAATGTCCAATCTGAACCTTCCCTGCTGCATCTTGCGACTATGTCCTCTCTCCTATCACTAGTTGTCTGGAAAGAAGATGGCGACCCCGACCCGGCTACAGCCTCTTTGCCTGTGGTTGCACAGAGTGATAATGTCCCCCTCAGCCTCCTTTTCTCCAAGCTAAAAAATCCTGGCTGCCTCAGCCACTCCTCAGGGCACTGGTGTTCCAGACCCTTCACCGGCTTCGTTGTTTCTCTCTGGACACTTTCCAGCACCTCAATGTCCTGCCTGAACTGAGGGGCCCAGAGCTGGACACAGCACTCGAGGTGTGGCCCCATCAATGCCCAGTACGGGGTCAAAACCACTGCTCTGGTCCTGCTGGCCACGCTATTCCTGATCCAAGCCAGGATATCCTTGGCCTTTTTGGCCAGCTGGACACGTGCTGGCTCATGTTGACCAACACCCCCATGTTCTTTTACGCCGGACAGTTTTCCAGACACTCTGGCCCCAGCCTGCAGCGCTGCCTGGGGTTGCTGTGACCCAGGTTCACGACCCGGCATTGCCCCCGCAGCTCCGCCAGGGCCCGGGCCCGCCGCCCGTGGGGGAGCGGGCGGGAGGCGGAGCAAGGGCAGTGGGCGGACCGGAGAAGGGCACGGGAGTCGGACAAAATGTAGCCAAAATCGGTTCTAAGTTCTACTCCAAACTGGAGAGAAGAGCTGCATTCCTAGGTCAAGTCGGCCAGATTTTGAGAGGGTCAGTGTTCCCGGGACCAGGGATGGATAAAGCCCTGGAAACAGCATCAGAGTCCAGCGGTTCCCTGTGCTGTTCGTCAAATCTCACCGCGCCTCCCAGAGCTGGGGCTTTCCAACAGAGCTAATAAACCGCTCAGTAAAGGACAAAATTCCCTCTTAGCTTAATTATTTATGTTTCCATGTCTTGCTGCCCTACATAGCCGGGGCAGCACGCATTAAAACTTTGTACTCTGCCACGTGCACTGAGAGCTGTCGCTCGGGCTCTGCGGAGCTGGCAGGAATATTGCTAAGGAAGAAAGCAATTTAATTTAATTCAGGGTAAAGAGGAATTTCATCCCGATGAAAGGTATGCGTGCATTGTTTTAGTGTTCCATTGTGGCAGCTGTTTCAACCCCTCTAGTTGATCAATGAGTCGTAGCAGCCCTCAGCTCTCTTTACCTTATGACCCTTTGTGTCCAGACAGTCATTAAAGCCTTTGCATTCAGCCTTCGGGCTTCGTGTCAGCAGCAGAGTGGTTCAAGTCTGAATTTAGAGTGCAGAGGTGGCATGTGCCCAATTTGCAATTTTATAACTATATTTTCCTAAACTGTAACCACGTTAGTTCCTTCAAAATTGCGTTTTTCAAGCTGGTGGAGTGCATGATACTGGCCTGTATAAGCAAAAAAAATAAGGAAAAAGTGAAGGCTACATATGGCTCTCCAGTAGCTGAATAAGTACAGTGAAGTCCTGCAATAAAATACACTTGGGCTAGACTATCATATTCAGCTCTTCTGTGTCCTTCCTCTCTGAAAGGCAAGGTGGAAAAATTCCCACTTATAACTTTAAAAAAATCAGTTTATTTTAAAAATAAGCTCATTTTTGAGCTTCACTTTGCTCAGTGTCAGCAAATTATCTTGGCCTATTAAAAATCTGTCAGCATAGTACTGAGGATCTGAGAAATGCTGTAATACTAATTTCGTCAGTGGAAAGAAAAATCAATGGAAAAAAACAGGAGAAAAAGCCAAGAAATTGAGAATTTTAATTTCCAAGTATATTCCTAATTCCCACTCTTTATTTCCCAAACATGTAACCATTATTCATTACATTGTTACTCTGCTCTGATAAATGTAAATTAAATGTCAATAAAAGTCCCTAAATTATAATTCGCATTCAAAGACCATGGCAAGATTAATGTATATAATTCTCCAATTTCAGACTTTCATGGTAGGCTTCTTTAAATTTGATTAAAGGTTTTGAAAGGAGTCACTGTATGTTGCCAGTGAATAATTTAATTCCTGTTTGTATGTGTCTATTCAGCCATTTAAATTACCTAACAAACATTACATGTGTACCATCTTCTCAGCATTTAGACAGAATTTATCCCAAAATTTTGTTCATACCTTGTCTTTCAGTGTGGGCTATAGAATAGCTTACCAGTAAATGTGAGTTGGAGGCAGACCATTATAATTTAAACAGTAAAAAAACACTATAGTATGTTATTGTAAGTTAAATTAAGCATCTCTCAGCCTTCTTGGTGCTTTTGGGGAACACGTTATTAATCCCTGTCTATTTAGTAATATTTTAGGTGTTTTTTGCCAAAGAAATACCCATGGCTTAAGTAGCTTTTAGTTTTTGGTAAAGAAGGGCATTAGAAGGTTATTGTTCGCTTTTGACTCTCAACAAGGTCAAGAATTAGTGCCAACAAGCACTGAGCAAATATGCTGAAAAAAGAAGTCTCTGTTCCATATAAGTTATCAAGATAATGGAGGAAATATGGTTAATTGTACAGGTGTAAACTGAAGACAAATGACAGAAGGTTATGGCAAAAGGAAAGGCATATTTATTAGTGTGGATAAAAAGAGTAGAAAAAAAGACGAAGTTCTTTTCAATATGGTCTTGTTTTGGTTTTACATTACTTAAATGCTTAGATAATGAATTTTTATTCAAGAGGTCTATTAAGATAATACAAAATAATAATTGCAAAATGAAAACTATCCAGCATTTGTACTGTGACATTTCCATCCTCCCTGACATTTTAAAATGGCTTCATAAAAATGATTCCCTTACATTTTTAGTTATTTTGAAAGTTCAGAACATTGAAAAAACCAAACAGCAAAAGCTACCTCTTTTCAGTTTTTCTGTAAATGAATGTTTCAAAATGCATTTATTTTCTTAACTAGTTGTTTTGGGAGGGTTTTTTGGTGCTATCCTAGTTTTTTCCCTCATCTGCTCACCTGACTCTCACTGCAAAATTGCTTCAGTTAGTTATGAACAGCAAGTTGCAGAAATGTGGAAAACAGTGGATTATCTTAAGTAAAACCAAGTGGATGTCAGCTTATCTTGACAAACCAAGCAGTATTTGGAGTGAACATGTATCTGGTTCCTAAATGATGCACCACCACTGGGGAGGCCCAGAGCTTCCACGGCAGGAGAAAAACTATCCGAACAGGCCTTTTGGTGTGTAGCACAAAGCATGGCCCACAGAAAATTGGCCTGACACAATCAGAAAGCACAGAGGTCTGCGGACTACAAAGACACGTGGTGAAAAATACTGGCAGCCTGGATCTTCCCTGTGCACTGCAGGGACTTTAGAGCACGTGCTTCCTGGGCAGTGGCTGCTCTGCCGTGACGTCTCCTGTACTATCCCTAACCAGCAGGTAGCTGCTGCAGCCATGGGTTCCTGGAATGAGGATGGAGAGAAGTACTCTCAGATGTACTGTGAATGCAATGCCATTTGCTGCTGCACCAGGAGATTAGCCGAGGCTGCTGCACTGGTGTTAAATTCTGACTCTGATGCCTCAGTATATGAAATACTGAGCAACGTGCTTACCTTTGGCTGGTGCTTGCATCTGACTAAACCTGGGCTATGATTAGTAGCTAATGGAGGAGTCAAACTTCCTGAATTGAGTATGTGACTTGTGGTTCATGTTTTGTGCTGTGAAATGTGTAACAGAACTGTACCAAACAGAAATGAAGGGATGGGCATAATGGCTGAGCATCATCAGACACAGCCATGACATAGGATCCAGACATGTCTGTTTTTTTAGAAACTGCTTCTGAAGAAGTGCTTGGCTATGCACTGGGGTTTGTTCTATGGATTATTAACATTTCAACCAAGAAAAAAAGAATATTTCCACTAGCATTTTATGAGAGATGAGGTTAAAAAACCCAGTCTAAATGATACTACTGTTTAATGAGTTTGACTGAAAAGACAGTCAAAGCTGTTTATATGTCTAGATTTCAAGAACCCAGGTAATACTTGCATAATTAACACAAACCATTTACATAGGGTAAAGAAGTATTTGCAGAATTTCATGTCTCTTTTCAAGATCTGCAGAATGTGCTTCACCAAATTACATTTCTTAAGCACAGCAGGGACCTTTTCCCATGTGTTGCAGTGGATTTTTCTATTTAAAACATAGACCCTATCAGCTTGGTTGGGATGCAACTGTCATGCTGAGAATGGAGCCAATGGCTGTTATTAATCTACTTGGGATTCAGAGCTCTGTGGTTACTTGGTGGATGCCTCCTGCATTAGAAAAAAAGAAAAAGAAAAAAAAAAAAAAGCTGTATTGGTATTTCAGAGTATCTGTCATATCATTTGAAGTATTCAGTTCTTTACCTAAAACACTTTCCTCACATGCGCAAGTGAACCTTTTAGACAGATATTTGTGTCATTAGGTTAGAAAGATTTTTTTTTTTCCTATTCTGGAACTTTGATCTCCTTGGTAATAGAGGGTGTAGTGTGAAACATTACCATCATCAAGTGACTGCGTATAAGTGCTTCTGAGGACGTGTTGGTTCCCGTGTCTTTAAAATTCTGTGAAAATATCCCTGCAGATGACAGCAGTTAGGGCTTGTCCTCAGTATTTAGCAGAAACAAACCTATTTTTGCCAGAAAACTTTATCTTGACCTTCCAGACGTTATTAAAGGTTATGACTGCCAACCAAATTAAATTGAGCTCCTCAGGGCAAGATTCAGTTCTACATCATTTAAAACCATGAGTGTTGCCAAAAAGAAAATGTATCTGTTAGGGAGAATGATCCACATAGTCATTATAGTTACATTCTGCAACAACACCTGTATTACTGCCTGTGCTTCGGCAGCACTGATTAGGAAAGAAGTACAGAAGGGCTTAGATTTGTAATAACTTTGTCATTACTTTTTCTCAAATGTTTACAGCAACAGGAAAAAGAGTGTCCAGGGGAAAGTGAGCTATGGTCTAAAGGTCAGAGTTATTACAGGCTGATCAGAGTCAATGACCTCTGTTTTGTGGGATTGTTGGATTTCTGTGGTAACTCTCACTTCACAGTAGCTTGCACACTGAGAATGTGCATCATGGGGCATAACCCCCAGCTTTTCCTCAATTCCCTATGGCAAGAAAGTATTTGCTGTGTGTACTGCCTTCAATGCAGGGTCAAAGAATATAGTGAAGAAACCACTTAATGCTTTTGATGTCTAAGAAAAATGCTTGGCTCAGTGAAGTAGATTCTCAGTTGGGTGACTGACATGGAATGTCAAACATGCTTACTACTCAAAAGGTACATTCTCTTCCATCTCCTTCGTGTGTCAATTATATATTTTTTTAGACTCATTTTGTAACGTAGTCATGTAAGATGGACCTCTGCCAGGGCCTCAGCCTGGTTAGAGGTGCTAAAGAAAGAGTAATCTCACAAAGATGACAACACACAGAGAAATAAATGGTAGTGCATTGCATTTCATTCTGATGGCCTGGCCCTCAGAGGGTCTAAAGACTATTTAAACAGCGGCATTCAGCATCACCATTCAGCTTCTGAGAACAACATTGTTTGGAAACTGTACTTTTCAATTGAGAACATAGGGGAAAAGTCCTACTGTAAAAGTCAGTATTGAGTTTATCACTGTTTAGGATGGAAAAATCTTGTGAGACCTTGTCTTTTCTGATTCATTATCACATGAGCCTTGAGAGTAGAAACTGCTGTAAAAAACTTGTACCAAAATTTCCAGTCAGGTCTTACATATTCAGTGTGACAAATTTGGTTCTCCTCTTTCATTTTTCTCTGTATCTCCAAGTTTTGTACTCCTTTTCCCTCTTCTTTCACTGATCTTCTACAGGAAGGAAATCAGGAGTCTTCAAATTATTTATGGATTCTTGAGAGCACTGATTTATTTCTGCTTTCCTTATACTCCTGGTCCTGTTGAGCCAAGTTCTTGATCCTGATTCTATGGAAAGTCAGGGGAGAATTTTATACAGTAAAGGGCAGGAAGTTCTTTGAGAAGCCTCAACTCACAGTAGCTTCAATGAAAGCAAAGGCTCACGGACACCTCTTTTTCTCCCTCAAACTCACTCCCAATGAGGGTAAACCGAAACTGGGCAAATACAGTTTCTTCTGTGGACAGGGGTGCTACCATGCAAGAGTGCAGGAAGAACAGCCAGGAGCTAGAGAGATGCATGGTGGAAAGGATCATGGGGAATAGCATGGCCAAGATGAGCAGGGCAAGATGAGAGGAGTGTGATTGGGACTAAGAGAAAGACTAGAAGAGTTTGCTCAGAGAAGTTGTGGATGCTCCATTCCTGGAAGTGTTGTTCAAGGCCAGGCTGGATGGGGCTCTGAGCAACCTGGTCTAGTGAAAGATGTCCCTGCCCATGCTGGGGAGGTTGGAACTAGATGATCTTTAAAGTCCCTTCCAACCCAAACCATTCCATGATTCTATGAAGTAAAAAAATGGTAATAGGGAGAGGTCCTTGGAAATAGGGAAAAGGGAAGTGTCACAGCGATCTTCAAGGCAAAACAAGAGAATTCAGGGAACTCCAGGTGAGTCAGCCTCACCTCACCTACAGCAAGATCATGCAATGTGCATTGAAAGAATCTCTTGGCAACAGGAATCTGCCCACCAGGAGCCGGAGCATGGACCGATCCAGGGAGGTGACAGAGCTCCAAGGGTGCCACCAGAGGGCACCTCTGCTCCAGGCCCAGGAGGAGTTTGGAGACCCTGAGAAGACGGTGGCGGAGGAGATGGAGTTTCTCTGGGGCCTGCAGTGGCCAGTCAGGCAGGGACCATGGCGGCTTGCACCCAGCTGGGGCCACCTGCCAGTTTGATGGGCCATGAGACAACCAGCTGCTGATTTTGGGAAACTTATTGCCTTGAATGCTGCCACCTGATTAAGGAAGACTTTTACTCGAGGGGCCCCCAGGGCATTTCCAGGTGTCTAAAACCTTTAACATTCACAGCAGCATCCTGCACAGCTGCCTGCACGTTGCTACTAGCACTGGTGGCAGCTGAATGACTGAGTAAACAGGAGCTGCCAATTGCTGTCTTGTCTCAGGCTGCCACATCATCCTGTATCATCACTAGAATTGTCCCCAGATCACATGCCATTACTCCCAGGGTCCCTTGAGCTGTGTCAGTCACTACCTGTGCTCAGCTGGGGCTGGAGGTGGTTCAGGAGAAAGATGAGGGGCTTAAGGTTTTCCCTGGAAGCACAGGGGTGATGTGACAGTGCCTGATGATCTCTGCCTCCACTCAGCTGCAGAAAATGCTGCACTCCTTGAGCCCAGTAGTGACCAGTTTCAGCTCCTATACCAAGGACTGGCCCTTATCCCTCTGTTCAGGGGGATGTGGGGAAAAACATGTCAGAAATTTCTATCCTCACCTCATTGATGAGGATCCAGGTAGGGGTAACTGTCATCCCAATGACATTCAGTGAATTTTTGGTCTAAATCTGGGAAATTCTATGCAAAATGCTGAAATGTCCTGTCCACAGTATCAAGCAGTCTGAAGCCAAGAGGAAAGAGATAGGCTTTAGGAATCCACCAGGAAGGGGACAGGGGACAGGAAGGGGTACAGGAGTGCTTCAGCACTGACACCAAATGTCCGCATGCAAGGAGCCTGTTGTGTGAGCCTGGACATAAAGGATGGGAGCTTGTCCAGCAGCATGTCAGCCCAGCCCCACAGGGCAGCGTGCCTGTGTGAATCCATCTGTTCTCACCAGCAGCCTCCACCTTGAAAACACTTGGAGAAAGTCCAAGAGGCCAGGAGAGGTGACCCAGAACTCTCCAATTCATCTGAGCAACAAGGATCTGTGAATGTAGGTGAGTTAGAAATCTGTACATCAAGAAGTGCCTGAGCTTGATTTTCTACTACAGGTTTTCTCACTGCAGTCCAAAACTGGGGGTTGAAAGTGTGTACTTACATTAAATACTCTGATTTATCTATGTTAACACATCTTTAATGATTATATCTAAAATATTCTTAGACCTGAAGCATGCTTCATATTGGCTTGTAGATTTTGGATGTGGAATCAATTTCAGAGCAGCTATCACAACCAAGAAAAGGTGTGAATTTAGATTGTCTCTTGAAGCCATATGAGAAGAAAGATATTAAAGATTTATTTTTGTTTTTGAAAACCCATATTCATAACATGCAGAGCAATAATGTCCTATGCTTTAGTATCCTACGCAATCACAGATATTTAATAAGATTCTTTGCCTACTCATTTTCAGTTATTTAATATGACCATGTTTTAATGAATGTTTAAATCTGAAAGTTAGAAGTTCTCATTCACCTGGATCCATTGTACTTAGAAGTTTGCCACATGTCTTTAGTGCTGTGCTCATGAACAAATCAAAGCTCTCCCTGGAACCCAGGGAATAAAATCACTGGGACCTTGGGCAAGTGCTGTATGTTGTAGGGCTGGGACCTGGACTGACTTGGCTCTTCTGATCTTGACTTGAACATGGTTTCTTCTTCATCATCTCAGTCATGTTTGTGGTTTTTTTTAAATCTGGAGATAACAAACTGGAAAACCCCATATATTTCTTGTTTTCAAAATAAAAATCAGAAAAATATATTTTCTTCTTTGTAAAATTTGCATTTAAGATAAACAGAGAGTCATTTAGTACAAGAGTAGACAAAGTTACAAGTGTGATGAAGAAGTTATAGTTGTTGATTTTCAGCTGCTGTTGGGAGAGCACTGAAAGAAGAATTCCTTGAAAAGATACCATATCTAAAGAATAAGAAGCATTCCTAACAACCTTTTAAAGACGTTTGCAGGTTCTCTGGGAGGTTTCCAGGTGTAATCAACACAACTGCCAGTAGTTCAGCTGCCTGAAAGATGAACATAAACACAGCAAAAATTACTTTGAAGTGTACCCAGGTGAAATGTGCAAGATCTAGATTGCATTTAGGGAAGCCAGTTGTTTCCCAAACTTCACAAAATCTTTTTATCCCATCAAAGCAGTAAACAAGGCCTTTTAATGAACTTTTATTATAATATCTTATATGGTAACCAAGAGCCTTAATTACCAAGCCAAGAAGGAGCCTGTTGTTTAATTTCTGATTTTCTGTTTACATAATTGACAAGTTCATTGAGGAGTGTGTAGTTTCATTGCTGTTCTTCTGAGTCAGGTTGTGCTTACTGTTTGCACTCAATTCACATTTGTAATTGTCCTTGGAAATTCATTTAGTTCTCAGAGGTTTAAGTTTGAAAATATTGTCATTTATGTCTTTTCTCACAGGAAAGAACTTATCATGGTTGTTGAATAACATACAGCAATGACTGTGCTCAGCTAAATCATGGAATTTAACTCTTGAGGAATTGAAATTATCTAGATGTGATTATTTTAGGATAAATACGCATCATCAGAGAAATCCACATATTCAAAATTCAGTTTTGGTGACACTTTTGAAAAAAATTCTGGGGAAGAGACCTTCAGGAGGCTGCAATTTCTGCTTAAAATCAGAGAGGGAGTATTGAAATAGCTTATAGTAGCTGGTATCTGACTGTAATGAGAGGAATCAGTTTTCTGGTTCTGGCTCACATAAAACCAGAAGTGGCTGTACCAAAGCAGAGTCTTCCAGAGAAGAGAGAAGGGAAGAAATTGCCATGTGGGTATGGCAGTTTCTGCACAAATGAGCATGGTGGAGCAGTAGCTTGAGCACAGCTCTCTGACCAAGCATATTTATATTAAATCTTCAGCTCTACACTGAGGGTGTATGTCTTAGGTAGAAAGTCCTGGGTCCTTCTTTCAGAACCAGCCTGTCCAAGACTTCCTCTCACAAAATTGCTCCCACCTGCTTTATATCTGAGTTTTATCTGTTGTATGAACATTCAGACAAATGCTTACCATGAATGTCAGTCTATCATTCATGAGAAAGAGTACGTGAGTGATGGTAGAGACACACTATGAATTCCTTCTGCAGAGAAGATGACTAATTTCCCTTTTTTCCTTCCCTCTCTATCCGGATAACAAGTCAGAAGGTGATCCACACCCTGAGGAACTTGTTCAGTTTTTGTATCTGGACTTACAAAAAGGTTTACACACAAGGAAAAGAAACTCACTGGGGTCTAGCTTGGTAGAAGCAAGTGGTGATTTCACTCAAAAAAAATGGATCTCACCTCCCCAGGCAAACCTACAAACCAGCCAGGAGTTCTGGGGAAGTTAATAAGTTGTATGCAGCCTGTTGGTCTCTTTGAAGAGGCAGGTGACGGGATTTGATTTCAGCTTGAGGCTTAGGGTTTGGATTAGTTTTTCCCCCTGAACCAGGAGAACAGGCTGTAATGAACACCTGAGCTTGTCCTGAGGTCTAAGCTGCAGCTCAAGACAGGTCTTTGGAAGGAATCTGCCTTATGCTACCTGCCGTGTCAAGTAAAGACAGGCTATCATCTCTGCAGCTTCCAGGGAACAAAGGGAAAATTAAAGCACCTTAGAGATGAACCTTGTAAAGGACTGAATAAGGTGGGCCTAAACTTTTTGTCTTATGATCTATAACAACTCAGCTCTCTGCAATCTCATTGTGGGTCTGTCAGGAAACTGAGATCCAATTTCGGACCAGAAGGCGGCCGCATGCTGGAAATTGTGAAGTCATGAAGTGCTAACATCAGCTATTTAGAGCAAATCTGATCAGGCCTTGGATTTCCTGCTTAAGCTCACGTTTTCTACTTGTTGTAGTGTCCAGTTTGAAACTCACTAGTTCACCACCAAACTGTGGAAGAGCAAGCCTGGGAGTTCACTCTTGGCACTCCAGCTTCAGCACACACAGCACTAGCAAACATTTGAACTATCCAGGTGAGCAGGGGAAGAGAACCTCTTCCACACCATGATGTTTGATGCCACAAGCATCTGAACCAGGCAGGGTGGGCAGTGACTGCAGTCTGGTTGGCCTACCTGGCGCAACTGCTGCCTTCCACATGAGATGCATATTGCCTGTGTACCTTCCTGTACCTGCACTGGGCAGTGGAGGTCAGGATTCACACGGGGGGCTGGCCCCCTTCCTGCCTGGACCCCTTTTGTCTTCTGAGATGCTCCATTACATGTTTACTGCAACTCAGGGAGTCTTAGAGACTCATTTTGTTTAACTGGCACAGACTTAGAATAAGTTCCAGCACAGTCTCAACCATTTGCAGGATTACACCAAAATGTAATTTTTTTTTCTGCTAGGGCAAAGTTCATTATCTCATTTTAGAAAAAGGGTGAGACAGGTGCTCTCTGCAAACATATTTAATAAAGCCCCTTGATTGCTCTGAATGATGTATGGTAATTATCTTGTTATATAATTAGAAGCTCTTATATATACTTTCCTTTAACTTGTTGCTTTGATGTTGCACTTGGGCGTCTGTATTACTTTGTGGGATACAGTCCAAAGCTGTCTGGATACATTCCAAGATTACTAATGCATAGACATATTTGCAAAACAGGGCTTTTAAAGTCAAGCAAACATGGATAAAAGTTTTTTTTCCTGGCATTCTGTTTAAAGTTATGGAATTTAAAACACTGATTAGTGTAGGAATTTTTGCCAGATTTGTTCAATATTCAGTGATAGTAGCTATCACTGATTGTTGAACAATCCATGTTCCTCATTGTTTCCCTTTCTTCAGTTAGGAAAAAAACCCTAAAAGTTCACCTGAAAGATGTATAACCTGTGGGGGATCATATGCAGGTGGAAATTTTAGGGTCCTCTTGGCTTTGGAAAGGATGTCTTGGAAGATCTGTTCAAGTGCACGCTGGGAGTTTACAGAGGAGAAGCCAGATTTCTGTGCATGAAAGTTGCCTTTTCTGATAATTAACATAAGTTCTGTGGGCACAAGGTGCAGCTTTTTGTCCAGAACAGCTTATTTGTACTGAAGACTAAAATAGTATTTGCATCTCTGTGCAAATATGGCTTCAATTACAAGGAAAAAATTCACTCCCTTCCAGCTGATTGATTAATCCCAGAAAGTTCCTGAAACAAAATGAGCATTAGATGAGTTTTGTATGAGACAACACATACCAAATAAAGGAATAGAAAAAAAAAAAAGGTAAAAGGACCTATGCCCTGAAATAAAACTGACCAAATATAGATCATAAATGTAATCAACATTTTATGGGAAAAATTCTGCATGCAAAATTCAGTTTCAATGACTAAACATGTGGCATTAATTCATCATTGAAAGTAATACTCTGAGTGGTGGATAGCTGAAAAAAAAAGAAGTGTTTTTTTAGTAATTACTGGATTTCAAATTTTTGTCATTTTAGAGGAGAAGACAAAATATTTGGTAAGCAAAAGACAATACATATTCTTAAATCATTCACAAAATAGATGTTTAGTTTTTTAGAGAAGGAAATCAGTCCTTAGTCCAAGTAATTATCCATGTACTCTTAATTGTATTGTCTTGCTCATATGTGCATTTACGGTGTTCAGTGAAAAACAGGTATCACCTTTGATTTGGGGTACCTGTTTTTGAGCCATTGTTCCAGAGTGTAGTATTTCCCCTATGTACTGTTATTAATATTCATTATTATTTGGAATAATTTGCCTTGTACTGAAATTTCATTGAAATTGTTCCTTAATGAAGAGCCTCTGATAGCCTAGAAACACCTGGACAGTGGTAAGTAATTTTAATACCCCTCTTTGCATGTCACCCACAACGTTAGAATAGATTTCCTACTATTGCTTGGCATAATTAAAGTACTCCACCCAATTTCTGTAAAGTTCACAAAGCACACACCCTCTGAAATCCCACAAACTCTTTCAGGAAAAATGGAAAATTTGAGAATAAACATTCAAAATTTATTATTAAGTAAAAATTATTCCAAGACAGGTGAAAGAAACCCAGAAGCTGTTGGGTCAACCACTTCTACATTGCAAACTAGCAACATAGCTATGGAAAGCTGTAATTTGCAGATCATCCTTCTGCCCCTGTGGTGAAAGTCATAATATTGATTTTAGATAGACAAGTATTTGTATGCTCTGAGAGCTGACCCTAGCCTACCTCAGAAAAACTCTGGAACATTAAAAGGGATACCAATTGAAACCAGTGGCTTCAAATAACTTACATACATGGAATGGAGTGGAACAGGAGGAAGAAGGGGTGGATGTAATAGGGACATGGCCAAAGGGAGTGATGATGACAGATTGAGTCTATTATTTTTTAGCAGCAAATAAAATCAGAAGGGAGTGGAAGCGTGGTGAGAGATGTGAAGATTTATGGTGAAGGAGCAGCAATCACCCTGGTCCTGGTGCCCTGTGAGGAGCAGCGGGTGCTCTGATCAGTGCAGGGAAGGAACATGGTCATGCCTGCCAACGATGCACCAGATGAAGCAGATAAGGTCACTCACTCCCACAGAGGACAGACTTCGGAGCCTTTCTTCTCAGACACATGGGAAAGCATGGGAAAGAGTGGGGATATGGCTCACTACTAATCAAATCACAGGATTCCTTGGAGAATTTTTGTAATGCTCCAGCAAAGGCAGCCACCAACTCCAGGGTACCATGCTAGGTAAATGGTAAAGAACAAAATTGTAAGTGTAAGACTAGTTCTCACTAATGATAAAGAAAGTATCTGTACATGTAAACCTCCTTCCAAGCCTTGATTTGCAATAAGAAGAGCTGGCCTGATTCCCAAGGGTCTTTATTCAAAGACTGACTGGATACCCAAGACAGAAACCTGTAGTATTAAATGAGATTTGTTAAAATATATTTCTTTCCTCTCAAGTGATGACTCAGTAGGTACCTTTAGATATGAACCATTTTACTGGATGGGGAGAAAGGAATCAGGTTAACATACAGAAAAAGAAAAAAAAAAAGCATCAAACCAAGCTCCAAATTACAAGCTCAGTAGTAAGGCTGTCTTTTCAGTGAAGCTTTATTGAAGGAATAGCTATGCTCCTCTCTGGAAGAAAACAAAATCCCAGAGGATTCCTCTTGATATGAGGGCAGATGTTGGGTACAGAGTCCCCAGTGGCATTACAGCTGGCTCTGCAGAGCTGCATTTTGACTCCATCCCACTGTGCCTCTGCTGTGGTCCTTCCCAGGAGTCCCCTCACTGGCTCCTCACAAGGTACCTCGGCAGTGGTAACCCCTGAAAAAGGCTGCTATTGCTGGCTGGCACTGTGTAAGAGGGGAGGGGAGCCCTGCTGTGTCCTCTTGCCCTGTCTGCAGCTTCTAGGCTGCAATCCTGTCACTCAACAGAGATGCTCTGAACAGGTTTTTTCACAACATAAATAAAACATCTGTAATGATTTCAGCTTTCTGGCGAGTCTGTTGTTACCAGCAGCACTCCAAATACTGTATGGGGTGACTGTAGATTGGGCATGTTTAAGCCTGCTCATCAGTTTCTCCATCTGAGTGTTTCACTTCTGCACTAGATGCCACCAGAGTACCTGCCTTTCTGGGTTTTTAGATATCAGTAGTCACCTGGGAAAGAATACCTTTCTGTTTTGCCTCAGGGCAGCAGGCTTCCATGTCCTAGGATCTTGTTTCTTTTATTGACATACAACTAAAATTGCAGCCCACAGCTGTGATGATTAACTTCTGGGCTTTAGTCTATGCCCATTTCTATAAAACCAGGAGCAGCAGTTGGAGAAATATTGGTGCAAGCCTCAAGGAGCAAAAAAAAGTCAAACAAGCCAAAAAACAGCTCTGTATCTCCAGTGAATGAGAAATTCCACCACTGTGTTTGAACAAGTAAATCTGTTGTGCTCATTCCAATTCTTATCTGTCTTCTTCCCTTTTATTTTTAACCCTAAAATTAGAACTGTTCACAGCAGGCATAAAAATTTAGATGTATAAGTTCCTTGAGACTGTAGGAAGTTCATGGATGCAATGATTTCTATAATCCTGAATCCATTACAGGGGTGATTGTATCTTACTGGGAAAAAGTCTCATCAAGCATGGGAGATCTGAATGATAGAGGGTTTGCAGGTCGAACATAAACACTGTGTGCAGGCAAAGGCTTCCATTAGAGCAGAGTGTGTCCTTTACTCTCCTTTTACCCTAACCACCCACAAGGCTGGACACCAAGACAGGGTTTACAGTCATGAGATGCATGTGGGGATCAGGTACACCCTTCTGCTTGCTCAGTCTGTTCCAGGGGACTGCAGCTTGGATGAATCCACATTCCGTGGAGGCAAGGTAGGAAGACAATACTTCAGTCTTGTGGATCTGAGTACAAGATACCCACCTGGCTGGGGTTGTACAAGGTCAAGCAAGATGCCATGAATATCAAAATACAAACCGGATCTTTTCAGTCAAGTCTCTCCACTCCCTCCCTTGCAACACAAGCAATCTTTTTAATGGTTTCTTGTACAATCCTGATGTGCAAATCTACTGACGGGTGTAACAGGACAAACACCCTCATTCTGGTCATGACAAAGCTTAATTTTGAGTTTTATGCAACTTCCATAGCACAGAGAGGTAGGACTCATTGTGCCTGGGTTATTATGCATTCAGCACAGCAATCTTATTGCACTGCTTGGGTCATCTAGGGGACTACCTATTTTCATTCAAAAAAATGCACCCATGGAGGGTGAATCATACTCTAAATATTGATGATACTGTGGGATTGCAGACACCTTGCTAACATGAAGACATCATCATTGTATATATCTGAAGTTTGATGAACTGGGTCCATCTATCGCCTGTTTAACATAGTCCTCAGATTATGGTCCCTACCTCACAGAGTAGTCCTGAGCGTCTGCTGGGTGACTGGGGAACTTGTCTGTCATATACACCAAGAATAAATTTTTTTTTTACTGATCTTTGTCTTGAAATTACATTATAATTTGCTTTCAGCTCTTTTGTCTCTCTTGTTTGCATACCCCCCCACCCTCCAACGTGCACACACACCCAGACCATGTGTACACACAGAGAAAATGAGTGTATGTCAGACTGAGGGCTCAGTTAATGTTCCTTGCATACAGTGCCATTGTGGAAATTGGAATGGAAAATTTCAATCAGCCACCACAGACTCAAGTCTTTCTCGCTTGTCAAATGCAAGTCTAATCACAAATAACCTGGAACACTTTTCAACTTGTTGAGAATACTTATGGGTGTGGTTTTAATATGTTTGTGTATGCTAGGGAGACTTAGTAAGTTTTTTAAGCTGCAAATTTGCCAGGACCGATTAATCTTAATCCGCCTTAAATTTCATTAATGACATTTGCTATAGTGAAGAAAGAATATGAATATTCTTCAAGAAAATGCATCAGCAAACACACCACTGATGCTAAATAGATCAGTTATAAATAGTCTAAAGCCTCTGAAGTGTCTTAAATATCTTCATCATACATATCATAATGTAGTACAGTGTTTGGGTGCATCTTTCCTTCTAAACTCCTTAGATAATGAATAAATGAAAGGTGGAGTAAAGGCAACTGATGCAGAGCCTGCTGCAGACTGCCTCTCTGCATGATCTGTCCCCACCCCTTCCGTTCGGGATGACTCTTGAGTGAAGCCTCTCCTCCTCACTTCCCAATCCCAAAATCTGCAGAAGAGTTGAAGAGCACCTGAAAACTGGATGGGCAGCACCAGGAGCAAAACCGTCAGCAAGAACTGTTTTTCTCTTTTATGTTTAGAGAAATCTCACTGAGCAGAAGAAGCAAGCTGGGCTAAAAGATCCTGCACTCCAGGTATGTGAGGGCAAACTGGTCCATGCAGCCTGAGTTGACAGCAGAAAAGGTTGACTACTTTTACCTGTGCTGAAAGGGAAAATCTGAAATTGCTAAGCAAGTAAATATAGCTCTTTGAAAAGGCATGAAACAATCAGCAAAACCTACTCCTTTTTAAAGAGAGACTATTATTTTGGTTTCAGTAAAAAACTGCACAAAGACAAGGGTCAAGGGGCAGATAAGATGAAGATAAAGGCTGTCAACTTTGGGAAATACTAAATTTGGGAAAGACTAAATTTCATTTCGAGTCTTTGCTACAAGCTGGGGTACAGCAACAGTTCTGAGGACATTGATAATTTATGTTCATCAAGTAGCAAGTTTACATTAAAGGACCAAAATAGTTTTTTTCACCTTTATGGTAATGAATTTCCATTCCTTTCCTTGTTTGGTCCACTGAGCCCCTAGCATTGAAATGAAATGCTGCTGTAGCTTAAAATGTTATCGCTTGACCTGGGAAAAGGGCAGAGATGTCACATCTTGGCATCAGTAGTCCAAGGTTCTGCCAAAGAGCACAGGACTTGGAGATCACGTGCTCATACTCACTTTCTGAGAAGTGGAGATTGTCCTTAGCAGGATCTTTGCCTCTGTTTAACCTGATTGTTTTAAAAAGACTTTTAACCTCACTTTCCAAGTAGAGATTTATTTTTCCTGATGAAAACTAAGACTCAGCAGAATACAACTATGTGATTTGTTGCTCCTAGAAATGCAGTAGTTTGGGTCTGTCCTACCACCTTTGGTGGAGCCCATCTTTGTGTTGTGTAAATAACTCTCCTCAGTTTTTATGTTACTTGCATGAAAGCTGAATGATATCAAGACACCCAAGAAAGAGCAGGACAACTGGAGAGAAGGAGAAGCTCTGAGAAGGCTTTCTCTTAATGAGCAGTAGGATGACACAAGATTCATCAATATCTGTGGCTTTCCCCATTAGCAGCAGTAACTTCTCCCCCTGTTCCCAGCAGGCCCCACATCTCCTCTTTCTGCAGCACAGTGAGGAGGAGCGGCACATAAAGGCGAGATGCTGCCTGCCTGGAACTGTGCCATGGGGAAAGCAGGAAAAGGAAAAGTGTAATGGCTGAAATTGGTGGGAAGAGGGAATGAGGTGAGACTGGAAAAGTAGGAAATATCCTGGCGTGTTGCTTTGCCACACCACATTGCGTGGGACAAAGCAGGCAGGAGCAAAGAAAGCTTCTGACTGAACAGGATCCCATCAAACTTCCAAGCAGTTCAGGCGTGGCTGACTATTTACTAACGTTCTCTGCTGCTGGTGCCTGGAAAGGAGCCAGCTGGCTGGGCCTCAGTCAGCACAGGCCAAAGAAATGGTTTCTGGGAAGTGGATAGGGAGGAGACTGGTTCACAACTATTGCATAGCTTAATGCCTCCTAAAGCACACTTCCTTGAAGGGGACACCATAGGTTGTGCCCTTCTGAACAAAATACTTCAGAGGAGTAAGACTGTGGCTGCCATCTCAGAAGGCAGCAGTGTGAACTATCTTTGGGAGTGCCTGTGGTTTCTCCAGGCAGCCTCCTTCAACAAGCTCATTCATCTTAGGTTATAGAAAAGAGAGGTAGGAAGCACTTTTGTATGAACAGACCTCTCTCTCAAGCATTTTGAGGCATTTCAAGCATTATGGGGACTTACACTAGGAAATTATCTCTTATGTGTGTACACCTTCCACTTTTATACAATGCAAAACAATGGAGGTCTTAATCCTGAAGATCAGGCTACTTTACACTTCCTAAAACCAAGCCTGACTGATGTTGAGAAAGTTGGGAAGAAAATTAACACATGTAATCATTTCTTAGTTATCAGCACAGGGGATTACTGATGATGAGAGATCATTCATCTCATGGATTTATCCGAATGAGCTTGATTAGAGCAGTAAAGCCATGCCTGCCCAGTTCCTGTATGTCTACACCACTATCAGCCAGGGTTGTGGTTGTAATCAAGTGTATTTGCTCAAACTCAGTGCTGGCCCTGCCAGATCTGGTGACAGCAGCCCCAGGTTTGGGAGAGGATGGGGAAGAATAGTGTCTCTGCACTATGCACTGGGGAGGTTGATTGTCTTGGGTATAAAGCAGTCTAAATGCATATAAAATATGGATTCCTTTATTGGGCCAGAGTGAATGATGCAAATTGGGAAGTGTTGTGTAAGGCATAAGCAAGTGGTGAGTCTTTGTGGCATCAACTCTCTGTTCTTCAGTCTGTCCATACCATGCTTCCAAATGTGTCCATATTGCCTAGGCAAAATTTCCCATTACTCTCTGAAATGTAGCCCTTTGCTGCTCTAGTTAATGGAGGGCTGAGGAAGGCATGCATACAGGAATTTGCTGCTCTTCCATAAAGATTAGATAGTTTTATGAAGTACATGTTACAATGCAAACTAAAATAATCGCTTGATGTAGAAATGATGAAGTGGAGACAGTCATAGTGAATGTGCCTGTGTACTGCACGCCCAAGGACAGTTTCAAAGTCAGTACATGACTAGGAAATGCTACTATTATCACTGCCCCTGCAGACTTAATTGGATTCCTTGTACAGATGCATTGTAACACCACTTTTAATTACAGGATCACAATCTACTTTTTGCGCAGAGTCCATTCCAAGCTCCTGACACACAGAGTCAGAACAACTTTTGCCATTCATCTGTCTAGCACATCTATTGGCTCATTGTCTCTAATTGCTACTTTTGGAGAAGGGACAAAATCATATACTCTGAAATATTCTGAATGAGGCTTGCACATAAGCTTGTTTTCTTGCAATCCTTTTCAAGGGCATAGGGGCATATGGCATTGGAATCTAGTTTACCAATCTATATTGCAGTTCTTCACTAACTGTGCCCAGTAGTTCTGCTCTCAGAAGAGCTATGATGCTGCTACAGAAAGCACAGATGAGCTACAAGGCACTAGCACTAAGAGAAGCACTGAACACTACACTTCAATGCAGAGTTGAGTGCTGTGGTCCTTGGAAATAGTTCAGAGAAACCAGCACTGGATCCCCCATGATGGCCCCACGCCTCCGGAGAGAGTGACATCGAAAGCCATAGTGCTTCACACCAGTGCTGACAGAGCCACATGGCAGCAAAACAAATTTGACATGAGTGTCAAGACCTACATCTGCGGGTTGTTTGTAACTTGATAACTTTGATTTTGGTATTTCTCTTTATTTTCAACTTAATAACATAATAGACAAAGAGGCACTCTGCACTGGAACATTGCTTCTGCTTTTTTCTACTTTCTCTTTTCATACAAGGATGTCAATGTTATTTACAGAAGTTACTGAACTACTTTTGGAAGACCATATTTGCCTTTTTGCCCTAAATAATTTTTGTTAACAAATTATTTTTACATTCTTGCTATCTTTTTCTTCTTTTTTTTTTTTTTTAGGTTTTCAAATGGCTGATCCTTTCCTATATGACACTGGAGAAAGGTCTCACTATGGGTGCCTTGGACATGAAGTACAAATTGAGCACCTTAAGGCATATGTTTGTAGACCATCTTTTTCCACGGACAAAGCTGTGATTGTGGTTCATGATGTATTTGGATGGCGGTTCTCAGATATTAGATACATAGTTGATTTGATTGCAGGTCATGGATATATGTAAGCAACTTTCTTTTCTATCTTCCCCTTAAATGCACTGATAGATCACCAGGCCCAAAGCTAGGCATGGCATATGACGTTTCCAATACATTCATACAATTTCAGTCTGAGCAAATAAAAAAGAAAATGGACAAAATATTTCCATGGAGCCACCAAAACTACTAAAACTGGAAAAATGGCTACCTGAGCACAAAGGCACAAGTAGTCTTGAAGTGCCTGTGTTTGTGCTTATGAAACAGCGTGAGTGATCCAAAGAGAAACAGTGGTATCTATTTTAAGTTGTATAAACTTTTCAGGATCAAACCTTTTGAACATTTGTTTTAGCTTGTAACAGCAAAGAGGTACGTATATATTTATATAGAATCAGGAGGTTTGTTTAATCCCTTTATTTTTGTATTAAGTGTGTCTAAGGAAACAATGAACATTTATTTGTGTCTTTTTTTTTTTTTTTCCCATGAGAAAACACATAATTTAGCTAGCTGATTACTAGAATAGGATGAGTAAAACATGATTCAGACAGCGATCATGTAGATGTGTACTCTGGACTAGGACGTATTAGGAGACATTTAGACATCCACAGATTCAATGAAAATTGACTGAATTCCATATCTCACACAGAACCATCTGCCCAGACTTCTTCAAGGGGACAAAACCCTGGACATCAACTGATCACTGGGCTGACTTTTCTGACTGGATGAAAAACCATGATCCTATGAAAGTAGACAAGTAAGACACGTATTTGTACTTGAACTTTAAAAAGCATCCAGCAAACAAGGAGAATTTATATGAAATCTTAGAAGTGGCACGTCACAGCCTGGCAAGCTGGCTGCACAATCATAGTTTCTTATTCTGGGTGATTCTTCTGTGGTCCTGGGCACTGTCCTGGCTGGGATTTAAAAAGGATCATCTGCTCTGCCCATCACTCTGCTTATTGTCCCCATCTTGTTTTCCTGAGCCCTTTTCTGATTATATTATACTGGCTACACAGACTCACAGTGTTTCACAGGCTACAAAATTCCCAGCACTCTCATGCACAAGTGCTGATTCTGTGCCCAGTTCCTCAAGATAAAGAGGAAAATTATTCTACAACTATGGATGTTTTCTGCCAGTTATCACATGCCCATAGTACTTTCTGCCTTGCAGATTATGATAGGTACAGATGAGATTCTCCTAAGAAGCACTACATAAAAATTTGCTAGACTGACCAAAACTTAAGATACATCTGATCAACTGTACTATTTTTTCAGTGTGAAATAGCGAGATCATTATCTGTATGAGCCTGTAACAAAGGTTCTCTTGGGAGTAATTATGGGAGGGATTGCTGTTTCTTCAGCATCTCTCACCATAGCTCAAAATTTCAGATGATAGTGAGGCAATGATATCCTATTACTCAGCTACCATCCTGCAAGCCACAAGTATTCTTCTGAACCTGGCCAGACATTCAGCAGCCACAGTCTATCTTCAATGTCTCTCAGCAAAGTTTTTGACTATATAATTCCAGAAGCTGTGACCAACTTTTTTGAAAAGACAAATGGCTAGCAACTATTAAAAAATCCAACTCCAAAGAGGAGCAAATACGTGGGCACTGTCTTAAAAAAGTAGGATCTCAGGACATGCCTTTGCTGTCTTCTGAGGAATCACTTGTAGGTGAACATTCCAGTTCAGACCCATTGCTCTTTCAGAGAACATGGAACCCAACATACCCATGACTTCCTTAGTATCCTTTCAAACAAACCAAATCTGAGAGAGCATGGCCACAGGCCAACATCCTCTTCATGTCACTCTCATACTGGATTTTTTGGTCAGCCTAACCACACCAATAACCATACATCTCTACCTAATGTTTGAAAATATAGTTAATAGTTTACAAACTCTGCATTTAAACTTAATTTAAAACTCTGTAGGTAATGAAGAAGATAAAAATATTGAGACCTCAGAAGTCAACAATTTAAAAAAAATACTTGTTCTCACATACAATAAAAATATTTTTCATAGTTTTTTTCATTGCATTTAATGCAAAAGTTATTTTTTTAAACATTGTAGTTACTGACAGTGTAATTTGATTAATTACTACTCTAGCATAACATTCTTGTGCATGGGCTTGGTAAGATATTTTAGTATTAACTTGTGTAACAGGAATGACATTGGAAAAATCTTTATCTAAATAGGTGAACTCTGTAGAGATAGTACAGTGAAGCTTATCTATTCTTACAGTCCATAATGCAAGATGTTGTTCTACTTGCAGATATGTCCTGTCTTTAGTTGTCCTGTCCTAGACAAAGTGATTCAAATAAAAATTTACTAATTTTGAAAACAAAGGAGCAGGTGACAATTCAGGTAAGTATTTAAGTGCCTACACCTGGACTTCCCTAAACTAGGACCAGAGATGCTAACTCTCAGTTAATAACAGCAGCCACTGCTCTAGCCTGAAATGTGCTTTCTCAAGTAATCTCTGTTTTAAATGATTGAAGGTGCAGACAAAGAAAAAATACCATGTATGTCTTTTAATTAGCTTCTTAAATTGTCAAATATTGGTTCTGCAATAGATTCCTTAGTTTACTTTTCTTTATATGTTTTAGGGAAGCTGATGTTGTCTTGAAGTATCTAAAGGAACAATGCGGTGCAAAGAAGATTGGTATCGTTGGGTTTTCCTGGGGTGGAATGGCAGTACATCACTTGATGCTGAAAAATCCTCAATTAACCGCTGGGGTGTCTCTCTATGGTAGTGTAGAACACATGAAAACTTACTTGGGTTCACATGACTGTGCATAGTTTGTAATTTTGCTTATCGCTTTGTAACAGTTTCTATAAATACTCAACTCAGAGGTGAGTTGCAGATTTTGATTATGGTAATTTCAGCAATAGGCTGTATTGGTATAAAAATATTAAGGATACTGTAAAGAAACAAAAAAACCACATTTGTTGTTTTAGGAGAGCAGAGAAATATACTTTCCAAATGCTTATTCTCTATCCAAATAGCTACTGTCTTGATCTAAGTAATGTACTTAATGAGCAAACTTCAATAGAAATGTTCGCTTTTAATTTGCCATTTATCTCACAGGAATGCTAATCTCACTAATTGACTGTTTCTCAAAACATTATAGGAATAATTAGAGACTCTGAAGAAAGATACCGTTTACTAAATCCCACATTTTTCATTTTTGGTGAGAAAGACCACACTATTTCTTTGGATCAAGTAAGTTGTTGTTCTGGAAAGACTTCTTTTCCCATAGTTCATTTATGCTACACAGAAATCCTTGTTAGAAACCATTTTCAAATTAAAAAAAAAGAGACAGGTTGGATAGTTCTGTTTATATTTCAACTTCCCCCCTATCTTTTTAGGTTACTCAAAGCTTCTTTTTTGAGGTAAGAAATACAATAAAGAACAGTCATCAGTCTCTGAGCGGCTCGATAAGCAAAGTGGGAAAGTGGGCAGGGATATCCAACTTGGTATAAGCCAAGCATCTCAAGCATTACAAAAACTTATATACTACTGCTATGGATGAGAAATCAGGTAGCTAAACCACTGAATTTGGACACTGAATGAAAAAAAAAAAAGTTGTTTCAGCTTACTAACTGAACTTTCTGGCGATGGGGACCAATGACTCACTGCTTTTGCCACAAGAAGACAAAATGAACCATGTCAAAAGAGTGGCCATAAATTTTAGCTGAGACAACAACGACTTGTAGATTCAAACTATTTGACTCCTGGCTGTCATCTATGTTCTGATATAACCCCTGCTATAAGCATATGTGTGAGGCTGGATAAATATATGGGTAGGAAACTGGTGCCCTCTTCTGTGCATAAATTCTTTTTCTTCAGTGAGAAGGATAACATACCACCTCTAGCACAGCTTGTTTTTCAGGGTAGGGTCTGACTGGAGAACTGGCATTGTGCTCTGGGAATGCAGAAGTCATTCAATATTTACTTCTAACTGCAGTAGTCAGCATGTTAATCCATACCTCATATGTGTCTCCTCTGCAGAGGAAAACAAACCCTTCACTCTCAGTCCTCATTTTATGGCGAGTATGTCTTTCTCCCAGGGGGACAATCTTGGCAAAATTGCATTCTTTTTCTGTCACGTGTTACACATTGAAACCACACCTTTTTCTCCTGAAGCTTTCTTTCTGTGAAGATTTTATATGTAAAAGTTCCTGTGTTAAAAGAAAAAACAAAACCTTCAAATACAGAGTTTTCTGTACTGAAAAAAGAGCTCCATATAAAAAGAACACAAACTAAAACAACAAAAACCTACGAAATAAATTGCAATGCTCTCTCTAATCTGCACAATGGGTAGAAGTAAGCTTGTGGGGCAAAATAAGTGTTCATTTATCCATTTTCTGACTTTTAATGGAAATTAGCATGAACTGTGCCAACAAATGTATATGGGTACATGAACACATTATTAGTACTTTGTATGCATACTAATCACCAAAACATTGTGCAAGAGCAATGTCTTTTTGTTGTTCAGTAAACTAAATTTAAAAAAGCCCTCCATGTTTTCTTAAACTCTGTAACTAATCCTATCAAACTGTTTTGGACTGATGGCCACTATGGTTCATGAAGTATGTTCTCTCAAGGTCAGAGCTTCAAGTGTAGGTTACAAGCCTGAGAGTCAGAACAGAAACACACTTGTTCCTTTAAGGCAATGAGATTTACCAAACTATTTTTGCTACAACTGTTGCGGTTCTTAGACTCACCCATACTGAAAAAAAAGTTTCAGTCTTACACCCAAAGAGGCATTTTCTCTATGAGAAACAGCAAATTTGGCAAACTTAAAAAAACCCCATAATGTAATGGAAAAAATGCCTTTTTTTTTGGTTTTTTGCAGATCTTCTTATTGGAGGACAAGCTGAAACAGTATTGTAAAGTTCCATATAAAATTAAAGTTTATCCTGGGCAAGTTCATGGGTTTGCACAACTGAAGCCAGAAGATATGAAACCTGATGATAAACCTTATATTGAAGAAGCTAGAAGGGATATGATTGACTGGATCAAAATGTTTGTTTGACAATAGCAGAAAGAAATGCTAGGCTTCAAGATCAGTGATTGATTTAATTTGAGAGAAGAAAACAGTCAAGGGATAAAGATCTCATTTTGAAAGCTGTCATAAACTAAAATAGGAACGTTTTAATTTATAACTTTAAATTATTTTTGACACTATTTACAGAAGATTGTGAAATAAATGTCAAACTAAAGGATAATTAGACATTAAAAAGTTTTTTGAAGTTTTCTTGCTTTTTATTCGCTTCATTATTTTACTCTATGACCTTGATAGCCATAATAGTGTTTATCCATTTTTCTTTGCTAGGAAGCATGACTTCATCATGACTTTGCTTGAGTAATTTCAGGCTTTATTTTGGTATGATGATTGGTGGTCATAGGTGTTCACAAGGGAATACCCTGGGTTTGCATACAAACATTTTCTTTTATTATCTACAAAGTATTTTTCTCAGCTGTACTGGGCAGAATTTCCCATGCATGAAACAAACACTTGGCTATACTAAGGAGTTAGGAAGAAATTATGTTGTTAAGTGACACGTTCCAGGTATTTCCTTGGCAATATTAAGAAGCGTATTTCTAGTATTCCCTCACCAGCATCAAGGAAAAACATAAACAGTCCTTCCTGTGGAAGTAACCCAGACATGAACACTGCAGAAACAGTGAGTTGATGTCGTGGTGAAATTGTGCTGATCAGGCACAGGGTTCGTGCAATCCTGATTATATTTTTTGCTTCACATTATATCCTTGTTCCTGTCTAAGTTCTTTCCCTTTATCACCCTTATATCCTCCCAACAACATAATGTACAAACAAAAATAAGCATCCTCATGTACACTCTGCCTTTGTGTGTTTTTTGAATTTCATTGCCTTGGTAGTGACTTGGCAATTAGTATTTACTCAGAGATTCTCTAAGGAACCCACGGCCCTTATTATTTTCTACCTGTCTGTTTCTCACCCTGTCACCTTGTTCATGTTGCCATAAGTTAAATCTAGCTAGATACACTAATACGACTTTCCCTTTGACATCATTTGGTCTGGCAGTTTCACAGATTGTTATGCTATCAGGGTAACTATATGGTCATGGCATGCTGGTTCTCCACACATCTCAACAGACTGAGTACATTAAACAATACTTGCCCAATGAGCCTCTTAAAAGGGCTACACTTTTTTATGAGTTAAATGCATGGGAGAAATACCAACAAGATATTCTCACAAGGCCAAATTTAAAAAAAAACAAACAAACTTCATTGGCAACTATAGAAAATCAGAGAACTTTGGCAAAAGGTTCAGAGCAGCATTCTGTCAACATAAAACATCTCACAAAGGGTTAACCTTGTCTATTCAACTTATCAAACTCCAAACCCATCTAATTTTAAATTATTCAAAACTCCAAGAAGAGGGGATTAGAATACGAAAGAGACAAAGACAGAAAAGATACAGAAAAGAACAAGTATAGCTACCATTTCTATTTCTAGCAGTGTTCAGTCTCTCACAGTTGCATGCCCAGCTGTATTAATGCATTTAAATATTTTAGAGTCCTTATTCAATATGTCAGTAGCTGGTTTTGTTTAATTACAGCAAAGGTACCATTTCTGTGTGTGAGATCCTGATTTTTGATAATTATTCCTTCTGACATAAGCTGGAGTTCCTCTAGCACTCTGTTGCTTGAAAAAGAGCTGACATTTCAGTACCCTTTTCCTCGCACCTTCTATTACCCAGACACCCAGACACAGTCTGATCCATCCATATGCAATCATTTTGTGTGGGTGTATAAAGAAATATCACCACTGTGCCATAAGAAATCTGGAGAACCTTGCCTCCCTATGGAATACAACCCTGGTGGTGAAAGCATGGATTTGTCAGCAGTTGCCTTGCCTTGCCTTGCCTTGCCATGCCTTGCCTTGCCTTGCTTTACCTTGCCTTGCCTTGCCTTGCCTTGCCTTGCTTTACCTTGCCTTGGAACTGTCTCTTAAGACTCTTTGCTGCCTTAATCTCTGGTGAAGATGGTGAGCCATCTGTGGGCAATTGTGAGCCACAGACATAAAAATTATATTGTGAGGCAACTTCAGGTGGAAAATATTTATATCCATGAACTTCAACTAATAGGGGAAACTGTGCTACTTATTTCCCAAGTCTGAGGTTCTGCTTTGCAGTCAATGATTTTTCAGGTGGAAGAAGAAAGAAGGATATTTTTTTTGCATGTGTAAATAAGGGCATTTTAAGGTATGTGAACATAGTCATTTTTCTTTTCCATTGTGTTGGGGACTTTGAAATCCATGACACAAATGGTTATCTCTTAAACTCAAGGACTGATTCAATTACACAGCCAAGCTCACTGCTGTACATTAAAATATGCATTGTAAGGTACAGTACAATACATTTATCATCAGTGTGACTTGCTGCTTCCTTCCAAAAAATGCTGGAACTAAGACTCTTCTGTTCTTCAGGTACCAGTAAAGAAACCTGCTCTACTGGTTTGTTGTGCATGACAAAGAGTTAGGACTGAAGACATTATTAATTTATGTAATACTTGTATTTAGACAGTCCAAAATCAGGCAGGGGATTGTTAGATTTGTCTTCTTTTAGATTCACTACAGTCAAGCACTTAAGCTTTTGCTTTTTAATTCTGAGGAACAGCATAGAAAATGGAAGCACAAATTTTCCAGAGAAGTTAGGAAGAGAATTTCTAGGAGTTTGCAAGCTAGGAGTTTTCTAAAGGCAAAGGAGGAGATGAATGTGCCTGAGATGACTGAAAAATGGGTGCATGCAGACATGCCTAGATCACAGTCCTTGGACTAAGCAGGCTTAATTCACTACAAAAAGGACACACATGTCCTGAAATGCTCCTGACTCACCCTGGGAAGGTGGTGGCTGGGAGCGTGTTGACGCAAACAAAAAATTTACTAGACCTAACCACTGGCTGCCTTCATGTCTCTCAGGAATGAAGGAAGGCATCAGAAGCAGGTTATAGGCCAAAATAACCTTAGGGCCACAAAGATGGTAAGAGGGCTGGAGCACCTTTCCTGTGGAGACAGGGTGAGAGAGTTGGGGTTGTTTGGGCTAGAGTTCAGCAGGAGTGGGGCAAGGCTGGGGACTGGGGGTGGCTGGATTGCCTTCACCCTCCATGGCTGCAGGGGAGAAGATCATGTTGGGAGGGCACAGGGGAAGGTGAGGAGGTAGCAGACATTAGGGGAACCATGGAGTTCTGAGATACTTCACAACTTCTCCAGGGCAAGCTGCCCAGAATCTCTCTCTCTGGAGAGTTTCAAGACCTTCATGGTCAGTGAAACTTTGAGTGGTAAGGCCTCGTCCTGGCCCATGGGAAATTGCACAAGGTGAGTTCCAAGGCCACCTTCAACCTCCAGCCTCCTTTGATTCCCAAAATCCACATGATGACCTCGCCTGGTGCTTTCAGTACAAGTCTGCTACTCATGTCCCCAGAGGGTTGTATCAGCTGTATCTTGTGTTGCCAAACATTGAGGCCCCAGTCCCACAATGTTTCTGTGTGTGCCAAGGAGAGCTCCAGGCCCTTGGCACCACTCCTGTGCCTACATAAACTCAGAAAAATCCTCCAAGTGTCATGGCTTTGTGAAGGCAGCCCCACACATGATGTCATTTGTGTAGGAGACAAGGGCCAAGCATGATGAAGCTCCTGGAAATAGGAATTTGAGGGAGCTGTGAAAGCAGTGTCTGCTTAGTTTGTCCTGAAGTGAAAAATGCTGGTTGCATTATTGGCGTTAAAACATGTTTGAAGTGGGACAGAAACATACACTGCATGTGCAACAGCTTCTTCCTGTCTCTTTTCCCTAATACTAGGTGTCTTCTTCAAAATAATCGTTCAGTGGGGAGCCTCTTTAGGTGATGCTTATCCCTACGATCCAGGTGTCGTGGGTGTGGGATAGTGTGTGTGGGATGCAGCTGCACACTGTGTAAACAGATTTTATAGGAGGGATATGAAAGTCTGCTTGTGCTCTTCTCCAAAGGCACCAAGACATGGGTCATCAGGGCTGGCACAGGGTGTCTCCAGCCATCTTGGGCATCCAGGTTCTCCTGTTCCACATGCTCACAGCATGTACCATGGCCTCTGTGGTGCCTGAGAAATTGCTCCTTGGGTTGGTTAGTTGACCTTGCTGGTTTTGGATGCCCTGACCTCATCTCTGCTCGTCCTTCTCTTTTCTCATTGCTGTTCTTCAGTGAGCAGGTAAGGAGTTTGCAAGTAGTATGTAAAAATGCCCTTCAGATCTTTCTTTAAAAGCTGCGTTGGGGCAGGATGCATCATACCTACAGAAAGAGGAGAGTGGTTTGCTGTGAGATAGGAAAATGAGGTGGTTTTTGCACTTCTCACCCCAGACACAACTCCACATTAGGTGAGATCTGCTGCAGTTGGTTATCACAGCTTGTTTTCAGTGCTGCATTAACAGCACCGTGGTTAACAGCTTCACAGCCAGACTGTACTTGCTGCAGCAAATGTTCACAAGATGGGGCTCCTTTTCTTGACAGCCACGAAGAAGACTTTTAGGGACTTTGGCTCTAATTACTGTAATCAGTACTCTGAATGGTCCCTGTCAGATCCTGCAGTAAAAGTACACCAGTGTCAGAGGAAACCTGGCTTCTTAGTAAGTGGACGCTGTAGCAAGCAAAGCTGTTGGATGTTGCTGTCTCTGTGTGCAGCGAGGCACCAGCCTGTTGGGTTGTGATAAAAGGTGGAATGTCACCTGCTCATTAGGAGTCTGTAGTTATTCAGAGAAAACACTGGGTGTCATACAGCATCATCACACCCTGTGTTTTATTTTGCACTACTGAATATTTATCAGTTTATCTCCTGTATGTAGCAAAATCAAATTACCTTGGGATATCATTAGAGCTTGATAAGCCAATAAGTTGGAAGAAGCGTGATTTGAATTTTAACCCAAGGCTATTCTCTTTATGCTTGCTCATCATGAGTCAAATATTTCTTTTTCCAATATAAGCAAGTATAAATAGAGTTACACTAAGCTGCTTAAAGAAATTTTAACTGTGCCAAACAGCATTAGTTCCAAAATGCTGAGTTAAACTTAATTGGTCAAATACTGCAAAATCACTTTAAAATTCCTTGACAAACTAAAACTCAACTGAGAGGGGCAGCCCCAATATTTATCACTCGAAAAGTAGTATTCAAAGAATAGCAGCTAGTAAATCTGAATTTCTGCCATCCAAGCATCACCAGTGCTCACTAGATGTAGGATAAGCCTCTACTACAGCATGAAGATTGTGGAGAGAGATTTGTTTCTGGCACTCCTATGCTGCATGAGGAAATAGGCTGGGGAGTAGCCACCTTGATGACATGCCATAGAAGAAACTGGACAAGGACTGATGAGCAATGGGAAGAAGAAATAGATGGATGAAGGAGAAGGCAGAGGAGCATTTCAAACTAGTGCTGTTTGGAGTCTTGTTACCTATTTCTGTGCTGATGTTGTAGCTCCAGACTCCCTGCTGTGGGTTAGAGAACAGCACAGATGCTGTTGTGCTGTGGCTGCAATACTAGGAGTTCACAGATCAGACTCTGCTCAAACTGGGTCTTACCCAAATTGTTTTGCTCCTTGGTTTTATTTTCTAGAGAGGGTTTGTGTGGTAAACTAAATCTTGAAACTGTTTTTAATACCATTTACTACACTACAATTGTAGCAGAGAAATTGAAGAGAGATTACTGGAAATGTATGAGAGGTCTCATTTGGCATCTATTTTAATCAGTTAGAAAATCTAGAGTGGGATAAATAACTAAGATATATTCTGAACAAAAAACAGCTAAGCATTGAAGAGTGCATATGATTTTTGCTGCCAGCATCCTGAATTTCACTCTAGTAAGAGGACCAGGCAGACCAAGGAATATTGTTCCAGTACATGCATTTACATGGGAATAAGCAAATATAAAAAAACCCCAAAAACATAAAAAAGAAAGTTCCATTTTGATCAGTTAAGAGTGACAGCAGAGTAAGGTTAAACAGCTTCTCAGACCAGGGTACAATAAATGCTCTCTGTATGACTACCTAATGCCTGTGAAGGGGAAGACTAGGGATCACCAAATGTTAGTTTGGTTTAAAAAGATGCTACAGTGGCCTGTCTCCTGTTGAAAGATACAAGAAATTAAATTGAGCTTGAGGATTTCTTCTGAGAAGACCTCCTAGGTCATAAACTCTACAGAAACCTTTCTTCACTTGAGGAGAAATGGAGTAGTTTCCAGCTTGTCCTTTAAAATGTTTACCTCTGGAGAAGTTACAAATCTGTGCCGTATGAGGGTATGTTATATGCACAGCACTCATGGATGTCTCTGTTCTTCTGACCACTCTAATTTCAGATTGCACAGTTTATAACTTTGCAAAGAAATCTTCTGCTGATTTATCTTCTTCAAGCTGATTTATTAGAATTAGAGACACCAGTTAATGATGGGTTCCCTGGGAAAGGATTATATGTGGCAGGGGATACAAGAGACAAGCAAAGTGCATGTAAGAACCATCAGCTTTGGATTCCTTAAAGAGGAAGGGAAAAGGGACATCCAGAATGAAAGTTTGAAGGGAACAACAGTCAGAAAAACAGTATGACGACAGTGGGGTCCCACAGGAGTTACAGCAAGATGTTACCAGGTGGTAGCCTGTGAGGAGAAACTGTAAGACCACATGAGAGGAGTGGTTATGAAGAACAGTGTGTGGGGACATCACATGGAAATGTAGTTATCACATGCTGAATTGCTCCAGGCACAAAGCTAGGAGTGGTGGACTGACAAAAAGCCTTCCTCTGGCCTTAACACACTCATGGGTTATGCTGACTGACCTGAAATTCATGAATATTTATGGAATAAACATGTCAACAGCCTGTTTACAATAAACACCTGGAATTTCCCTTCCAACCTTGCCATGCCAAGTGGGTGTTATAAGGTGTCTGGAGGGGGCTGGGGAGGACTGCATGAAGATTGACTCATAATCACAGTTGTTATTGCAGATAACAACTGGTTTTCGTTTCTGCTTTCCTGCAGATTCCTAGATGGCTGATGAATGAGGCCCTGCCCGTGTGATACTGGAGGCAGATTTGACTATGAGGGTTGTGGGGCAGGAAGTGCAAGTTGAGAACATCAAGGTGTACATTTGCAAACCACCTGCCAGCACAGGCAAATCTGTGATTGTGATTCATGATATATTTGAATGGCAACTCCCAAACACCAGATACATGGCTGATATGCTAACAGCTAATGGATACATATAAGAAATATTTTATTCTCCAAGAAATCCCACTCTATGATTTCTAGCCTTACATTAGAACTGTTATATGTGAAAGGAAACTATTACCAGGGCAGTTTGAGCAATACATTCCCATAATACAAACCCAAAGAGGAACACTGCTGTGGAGCATGGCAGAGTACAGCATGCTTCCTTCATTCTTTGCTGTTTACAGAAGGGACTGCACACGTAGAATGCATAGAATATTGAAAACACTATGCAGTAAAAAGTGATTTTCCTTATTTTCCCAGCAAAGTGAGATGGCTTTTAAAAATAGTGTGTTCTGAAACACAAGAATGTATTCTGTTTTTGCAAGCCTTTTTAAAATAAAGTCACTCAATCTGAGATATATGATGGGATTTCTAAAAATTTCCATCAGCAGAAATATGAATGAATGTCATATATTTTGAATATGACATTGAATATGGGCATATGAATGGTTCATATGCACACATGGATATTAAATACAATATCCCTCCCCCTTCAAAGCTTTGACATTCATTTTCAATGTCCTGCAAGAGTTAAATGCCAACATGCAGAAAAATCTTGCAATAACTGGATATGGTGCAATGTACTTCATTTGCTTTATACATTACAGACATTCATTTAAGGTTTGAACAGGCATGCTGTACCAAAAGGCAAACCTCCACATGATTCTGTAAAGTCTAGTTTGGAGAGATAGTGCCTTTAATGCCTTGAGCCTGTGGAGCATGAGGGAAGCCATAGTTGTGGTGTGGCTGAGATCTATCTGTGGAACTGAAAGGAGTAGAAACTGTCTCTGGAGAAAAAAGCTCTACCTTTGCAAGCATTAGGGTTTTCTGATACACTGGAACAATGCAAGGGTCTATTGTCTGCTCCCTGTTACTGTCTTTCCCGAGGGCTTGATGCCCCCTATTTTGCTCCATGTTTGGAAGCATGTTTGTCTTGTGACCAAATGCAAATATTCTCAACATGAGACTGGACGCACACCTCTCAGGCTGTGCAGGATACTGGCAAATCACTGCTATGACAATGTGCTGCTTTGTTACAGCAAGAGTCTGCTCTGATCAAAAAGTGCCCAGTGTCTGATCAATTGGTATTTTTCCATACTACCTTGTAAATTTTCCCTATGAGTCATGCTATGACATATTTGTTTTTGGGATAGCTTCTTTCCCTCCACCCAGCCTGATAAGAATGCAGTGGTCAAGGGAAGAAGGCTTCAGGAGAACTGAGTGTTTTCAGGCAGCAGTGTCTGGATGAAGAGAAGTTGTATGTGTCTTCTAAGATGCTGCTGAACTGGTGCACCGATGTTTACTGAGAGGAAAATAGAGGGATTTTTTCCTAGTGCAGAATGGTATGAGGAGCTATGGAACCTCCATTTCAGAGACCATATTAAGCCTGATGGCTAGTATCACATTATTAGATCAGCTTGAGTGGGAACACCCATTCCTCTGCATGGATTTGGAAAGGTTCACTTTCAAAGCACTGGGTGTTTCTTATCCAAAGGCTGCACAGTTTTGCTCTTACATTTCCAAGTACATTTATGCTCTGGATGTCACTATTGGGGTTTTTAAAATAGAAATTATAGAAATGATCAAACAAGGTGAAGAAAAATAAATGCTAGCAACATACTTCAGTCTGATTTAGGCCAAACTGATCCAGTCATTTCACCATGGTCAATAATATCCATGAGGTGTGTCTGAGCATGGAGAGACCCAAAGACATTTTAATAAGTGAAAGATGATTGCTGTTTGCCAGGGATCCCATTGCTTCCAACTGGAACAGACTTGGGAGAACACAGAGCAGCACCTGGTGGTGACTTAGTGATGGCAGCCTCCAGAGTCCCTTCTGCATGAGGAAACTCTGTCATGCACTGGTGAGTGCATCATCACAACTCTGCTGCTGATCATGGGACACATTTCAGCCGAGGTCATCCCAAGACAGGGTTTGCATCCCGTGCTGCAGGAACTCAATACTGACTGGACTCTTACTACACTTCCCTTTTCCCAGTCACCAAATGAGTAAAACACTACTCCCCTTCTTCTCACACAGAGAAGTGTTCACGTGTTCTTTGCTGACCTCAGTCTATCAGGCGTCTGTTGTTTTGGTTTTTTCTAACTCATAAGACTCACCATGTGCTCTGTAGCAAACAACAATTTTATGTAATTGTCTTGGTTTACATGGAATCCACCCATGATGAATTTATGTTAAATGCTGTATGTTGCATGCAAAATGTAAAATTTTTGTAATCATGACAAAGTTTTATCATCTTTTGCAAGATCATCTGTTGTTTTACTGTGTATAGTTTCAAATTATGTATTCAAACACAGGTAAAATACAGATAAGAGTGTTAATATTTTCCAGATTTGTATCACAGAATGTATTTTGTGGTTTAGTCATTGAAAAAAAGCATTTATAGGTATATTTAAATGTTTTCTAATGCTCATAGGTATTTTTAGTGGAATAGGTAACAATGCTGTTTAAAAACATTACTTCCTCAGGAAAAATTATATTAAAATTATGCTGGATAGAAATCTTCCATGCAATGAAGAGCCAAAAAAATCTCAGTGCATGATTAATTAATTTAATTTTGATTTTTGTGTCTGTATGTGCAGAGCCAGCTGCCCAGACTTTTTTCAGGAAGAAAAGTTTAGAAGCTTTCTGGTGAGTGGTCTGAATTTGAGGATTGTCTGAAAACTTGAGATGGCAGGAAAATACACAAGTAAAATGTCAGGGAGCTGGATATCACATTGCCTGTTGCTCTACAGAAACTGCATTTCCCACTTTTTTTGTTTGGTTTGTTTTTGATTGGTTTGGGGTTTCTTTGGTTTTTGTTTTGTTTGAGATTGGATGCATCTATTTTAGCTACAGTAGCAAAAGTGGCCTTTTGAAATTATTTCCTAGAAGTGGATGGAATCAATGATTTTGCCTTGGAGAGAATTCAAGAACAACTCTCTTAGTAGTGGCTTGGTGAAGAATTTTTTGCCATCTGCCGTTGACATAAATTGCTTCCTCTGCTTCAAAAAGCCCAGTTTAAAAGTGCTCAGTTCTGATATGGTGTCTGAGTCTAATAGACTGATTCTTTAAGGTGTTGTATGGAAAGAAGAAAAGATTGTTCCAGAGAATTGATTGTTCCAGAGAACTTTCCCAGCATGGTGTAATTGCCCCCGGGGAGGTGATGGCTGCATCATCAGGCAGAGTGTGGCCAGTGGCTCCCTAGGGAACGTGGTGCTGGGAGCCAGGAGGAGTATCTCATCTTCCCCTCCTGTGTGCAACACTGCCCACACACTTATCAGCAAAGACCTGCCACTAGCAGGCTCTGCTGCCTTAATAACAGAGAAGGAAGCTGCTGGCAAGACAACACTGAGAAGGGGTCAGACTAATTAGAGGCCAAACTAATTAACTTTCCTGGGAGAGCAAATATCTTGGATTATTGGGAGTAGCTGCATCAAACATTGCTGAGCTTGGGTATTTGGTGAGAAGGTTATGGGAGACATAACTGAATCATTTCCAGAGAGCTCCTGTCTCAGAGGGGTCAGTTGTCTTGGATACTTTTTAGCTTGGAATCTGTCTGCTGCAATGGGAAGGCAGGGTTGGGTGCTGCCTGGCATTTCTTGCAGGCAATTCACAAGTTTCAAGTGTCAGCTCCAGTCAGGAAAGAATTTCTTGGCACTTAATTTGCTTGTTGTGTGTGTTTGTGTGTTGGCAGATAATGTGTTTTCGAGGCTGGTTTATTGGGGAATTCCACTGGTGCCCGGGGGTGGTGAGGAACTGGGGCTGGGAACAGCCTGGAGATGATATAAAAGCCTGAGGTGCCACCTTGCTCCCATCAATACTTTTTCTGTACTGTCTCTGCATGGTGACACATGCTTCAGGGGTAAACGTGTATTTTCAGAAAACAGCACCTTGGCAAGATGTATTTCAGGCTACCTTGTAAATTCTGAAAACATCTACCATGTTTGTTACATTGACTTCCCTGCAACAAATATCCCAGATTACAATTTACAGTTATTGTCAGCATTTTCACTGTCTAATAAGTAGTATTTTCTAGAGTGGTTTTTACTACTTTTCTATCAAAATTTACAAAGCAAAAATTTGTCCAGCTTCTCACAGAATGGTAAGCTTTTTTAACTCTTAGGTGTGTAATCAATATCTATCCTTTCCCAATCCATCCTTCTAGATTTTTTTTTTGATGTAGTTATGTTGCTTTTTTAAATGAATCCCATTAAGATTTTTTTTCTCTTTCTGATGATGTCAGATTATCAACCTCTAACATTTACCTGGGAATAATTAATTATTTAAAGTGTGCAAAATAAAATATAGTAGCAGCATAATATGGTGACAGTCAAAGGCATCTCTATATTTTCATATTTTCAAATACTGGTTTTACTGTGGTAAAACCACAGTATGATGCTTGATTTGCATTTTCTTCCGTGTTCCAGAGAAGCTGATGGTGTCCTGAAATACCTAAGGGAGCAGTGTGGTGCAAAGAAATGAGGGGTCATTGGTTTCTGAGTGGATGGTGTTGATGTAGATCACCTGATGATCACACACTAGGAATTAAAGGCCAGTACTTCTCTCTATGGTAGGTAAATCCAAAAATGTCCTACAAGCAGGTACACATGTATAAGTGTACTGTGTAGCCTAAACACTTGATGTAGCATCATTTTTTCAAATGAGGCTATCACTTGATGAAGAGAGATATTTTTAGCAGGGTTGAAAGGATACTATGCAAAGAAGAGGGTGGTGAGTATTCATTCCTAGTTTTGGAATGGGTCATAGCAGCCATGTCCTCATTTTGGATCTGGACACACACACATGTTGTCCTTGGGTCACTTTCCCAATTTAGCTTCCTTTTTCGTGTTTACTGCTCTGCATACTACAGAGCTAGAACTTCACCCAGGGGCAGAGAGTGTTATTTTTGTTGTAGCTGCTCTATAAAGTTAGATTGCAGGTATTTTAACACCAGCTTTTCTTTTGTACTCTTGCTCAAGAAGCTGGGTTAGCTGACCTGCCCTTTCCTGATGTTCTCAGAATGTACATTTTGGACTGCTTACTAAAGCATTGTTTTTCCCAGTCAGTTTGAAAGGCTACTGAAGCCTGTATGCACAGAAGATATCTTTTAAGTCTTAATTCAGATATTCAGTCTACATCAAGAAACTGCCTTAAATAGAGTTTTAATCTACATATTAGTAGACATATTCTTTGAGGAGCCATGATACCAGTAGCTTCAAAGTAAAGCTAGTATGTATGGCTAGATATTGTGTCAGATATGAAAATTTCTCACTGCGGAAGGAGAATGCTCTATTTGAGTCTGGATTTCCCCTAAAATGTCAATTCGAGATTTTGTTTTCATGTCTTCCAGGACTAATCAAAGATTCTGATGATATATCTACTCTCATGAATCCTAAATTTTTCATTTTTGCTGAAAAAGATGACTTCATTCCCCTTCATCAAATATGCTAATAACCTCCATAATCTTTGATTTCTGCATGTTTTAATTTCCATCCTAAATTGTGATTTAAAGCTCGGCCTCCTAATACTGCTTGAAGACCAAAAAAACAAGCAGAAAAATGAAACTAGACATAGAAGGGCTAATGTAACCCAGGCAAAGAATGAAATCTACATATATATTTTTGAAGTCTCTTTCTTTTGTAAAAGTATGGTTACTACCCAAGTATAAAAGTTTTATCAAAATTCCACTGCTGTTTTGGAGTAATCTACTCAGGGACCTATCTTTTGTTGTATGTCACTTTTTTCTATTGGTCCTAGGAAGCCATAAACCATGTAGGATGTGATAAATTGCATCCATATGTGTCTGTTAGAGGCTTTTTGTTCAGTTATAGTGTATGTGGCACTGTCATATATTTCACATACAGGAAATACCTTTGTTATGTCCATGTCTTTGCAACTGGGAGGCCTCCTTTTAACAAATTTTCTAGAATTTGACTGCAGAAGTGGATGTCACGCTTTAAAATGCTTTGAAATATTCTCCAGTTCCTTGAGATTCATATGAATGCTTGAAGTTAGACTAATGGTAAATTAATCTGTGTATTATGACCCTTGGTCACAAGCCCAAAATTTAGGAACACAAACACATTGTTTGGTGAAGTTCATTTAGACAGATGAAACTCTTTTGGACTTGTAGCCTGGTGGCAGACATGTATTTAACAGGTGATGTAAGGGAGCACATTTTGTTTGAAAATTTGTGGCTAAGGTTATTCAGATGGGATTCTACTTTCTTGGATTACTTGTGGCTCTGTGAAACACTATAGATTCCTAAACTGATCAGAAGTGTGCAATGCAATGTGCAGACAGGACATTTTAATGTGAGGCTTACAGCCATGGATGCTGCCTGAAGAAGAAATCTCACATGTTGAAAACAATCCATGTTTTTGCATGATGTATCTTGTTCCTTAGTTTTACTGTCAGTGATATGACAGAATTCTCCATGTTGCATCAGCTCAAGACTGCATCCACCTCAGCACCCATCCTCCATTTTTGGCCAGCAGAAGGGAATAGCCCCCCTTGCTAAACATCCTGGCAACATTTGCTTTTGGGGATTTCTGAGATAGAAACTTCTAATGCCACTCCTGCAACTGGGTCAAGTGGCCACTGGTGGACCAAGAGTCTGTGGATTTGCCAGACCCTTTTGGAACTTGCTTGAACTGCTGAGCTCTAGCACGCCTTGTTACAGTGACTTTCATGGTTTAATTATGACTCATAATTAAAGAGGGAGAAAAGCTTGTGATCATTAGTTTAAATCCAGCTGCCTCATATCTTCATCAGGTGCTGGTACTTCTAAAGCTGTAAGAAAATGAAACAGGAATGTGTGTCCCTTTTCACCTTTTCAGTGCTACAGATAAAGACTGTATGCCATTTAAATGGGGAGAAAATGTAATTTAGGGAAGACTTCATTTTACTAATGACAGTCTCTCAAATTAAATATACTGTCAGAGAAATATTTATTGTGGCGTCTCTCATGTAAAGATAGTCAACCGTACTAATGATCTCCATTTCTCTTAATGGGATTGTAAAGGTTTTTCTCCTTTACATGCTGCTAATGGCCCTCCATCTTCCCCATGGGGAGGTCGTCAGGGAATTCTGAGCTGAAACTGCTGATTAAATGTTGATTTCCATGTGACACCACCTATATGTAATAATATAATCCCAATGTTTCCTGGGTGATACAGCTGTCATAACACATATTTTCCAGGAGAAGAATGCAGAAGTCTGGAAGTGTATTGTGCCTTAATTATCCCAGTGTCAAACCTGGGTAACTCCACATTAATGGTGTTCCATTAGTGTTAGAAGGTTAGTTAATGTGGGAGAGGACAATCAGGACATCTATTTAGAGAACAGCAGTCATTCATAAATTCTGGAACGGCATGTGAACTGTAACACTAACACTGTGACTAAGCAAAAAGGAAAAAAAACCAAACTGACATGCAGTATTTTCATGAAATGAAAGGGTAGATAGCTACCGAGCTATATTATCATAGTTATTTTATAAATGTGTATTTCATATATGTGGAATTATACACATATGTGTGTATTTTTTATATATATATGTATGTGTATATATATACATTTTATGTATTATTATAGTTACTACAAGTATAGCCAAATAATCATGATCAAAACCTAAGTCCCTGAGTAAGAGCTGGAAATGTGAGATCTGAAAGAGGCACATGTTTACAGTGTGAAGCGCAGCCAAATGCATGTATGGAGATCATGGATGCATTGAATTAAGTTTTGACTTCTAAGTGAACAATCAGCATGGATTGCCAAACAAAGAATATGAAACAACAGGAAATTAAATTAAAAGCAGTTATTTTCCAAAGTTTAATGTTAATATTAATGTAAAGGGGAATAATCTTACATATAAAGAATTACTTCCAGGACCACATGAGTAAGAGCGGAAATGTGGTTAAACAGCTCCAGTGGACTCAAGGTTCTGCAAGCATTATTGCCATTTTTGTTTTTTAGGAATGATGAAAACTTACAATTGTTCTCTCATTTATTTGACTGCCGTTCTCTAAAGTTGATATGGAGCACCTAATGTCCCTGTGTGCTATAATTTGCAGTAGACAATTGGGAAGAGCCAAAAACCTAAAAAAAAAGGGTTGTGTTTTGAGCCTGATGACTTTGCTCTGGAATCTTGGATAGCCTTTTTTTCATTTGTTTAGCTTTATTTTAGAGATTGCAAACAAAGAGCACTAACAAAGTTACTTAGAATATGAGCAAACAGCTTATATATGAGGACTAAACTGTAAGACAAAAGTGTGGTAGACTAGCCTGCATTTAGTCTACTTTATAGATGCACCTCTGAGGAAACAGGGAATTTCGGATTGCTAATATATTTAGCCAAAGGTCTTAAAAAAAAAAATTCCTAATAATCCCATAAAAAGAAAATCAGGAGAATGGGAAGGTCAGACGGAGACTAAAAACGAAAAGTATCAATTGTGCTGTGATAGGATAAAAATGCCGGTATTTTAAACACATTGTATAGCATGGAGGTACAGCAATCTAGAAAGCTATTACTTTCTGACATGTAACTTATTTTCATTCTGAATAGAAAATATTTTTCCTGTAGTGTATAAGCTGTGTCTAGTATGGAGCTTTGAAATGACCTCTCTACTTCACTACCTCACCCCGGTGACTTTAAATATGCCTTTTACCCACGGGTGAATAATCTGAGGAACTAACTATGCCAATGTAGCATTTAAAAGTGGTGTGACCCCAACCATCAAAGACAAAGAAACACCCTTTAAAAAAAAAAAAAAAAAAAAAAAAAAAAAGGATTTTTTTTCTAGATGGATTGTTCAGCTAAATCAACATGTTTTCAAAACTGAAAGAAAAAGCCCTCCAGGGGTGAATACCATTTCATGTAATCTCAGAAGAAGGCTTGGTGCTCAGCTACAGCAGCTCCTCATGGCAGCACACCCCGCCTACGGTGGCAGTGAAATGAACAGCTTTAAAAAGAGCGGCCTTCGTCACTCCGCAGGCACAAAGATAAAGGCAGGGGCTTATGTAACTCTCTTTTAAAGGAACCTGATCCGCGCGCTCACCCCTTTCGATTTGTGAGTTCGCGTCGTAACCATCCACGCTGAGCTCCTGCATCCTGTTTCTTCTGTCTCGCACACTTGCAGTGCTACAGGTATGTGTAGGTTTGCTTGGGATTTTTTAGAACTCATGGCTTTTTTTCCCCTCAGAAACATAGAACAAGTGCTTGCGAGGCGTGACTCAGCATGTTCGGAAGACTTTCATTTTATTTGCAGGCAGAGTGCAAGCTCATTTAAGTGCAATTGGGTTTACTTTCTTCTCCCCCCCTTTTTTTTTTCTTTTTGAGATGATGGTTCAGAAACCTTTTCTTTTCCCTGCAGAGGTGGGAAAGACCTCTGAGGAGAAAGACTCAGGAAAGCATGTTGGTGCCACACAGCAGTATCTTTATATTTTTACTGGCTGCAGGTTCAAGTATCTGAAAATTAATTCTTGTTTGGTCTTCCAATAAATTCTCAAGTGCTTGCAGGTGGAAATGGTGGTACCCCAAGGCTGTGGGTTTTCAGGTCCTCCTAAAATAATAGCTTTGATAAATGTAAGAGGGGGAAATTAATTTTAAAGTAACGTTTCAATGGCATCTTAGAAATGGAAAAAGATGCTGTTTGTACGTATTACAGCAGATGCAGCAACACTGAAGGGCCTGAAGTGATCCGAACTGATCTGCAAAAATGAAATCTGGTACCTGCACTCTATCCCTGGTGATACTGCTTGGGAGATTCTGAATTTTAAAGTCTGTGAATCCAGAATATATTGGACTCTAGAATTCTGTCCAACTTTCCTGGCTGCCAAGTTGTTTGTTGGCTTTCCTGCTTTCCTAAAGCTATCCCTTTACTGCCACAAATCTTTAAGTCCCACATGTCCAGGGACAGTTCACTAATCTGATTTTTCCTATTTCTCTCTGTATTTTTGACACAGTCAACTTTGAAGATCCTTGTTTCTTTACTAACAAAGTTTCTATGTGGTAATACACATGATTTATCTGTAGAAAGCTTGGGCAAAGCTTTATCTAAATTCTTTCCATGTTCTTGAATCATTTGTAGGTGCTCTGTGAATATTCAAAGGAGTTATTCAGGTCTGTTCACCCAGTTGGTTAACCTAAGCTTGATGGCAGAAAATCATTAACTTGAGTCTAAGGGGCTACATAAAGGAGTGTTAGATTCTGCTGGTACTTTTTGACCTTTGTGAATTACTTATCTATTTTCATTTAAGCAACAGTTTGAAAAAAATTAACCATACCCTGCTCTTATCTTCTTGACAAAAGATTTTAAGATTTTGTTTTTTTATGTTCAGTTTTCTTTTTCTCCTGTCTTGGAACTTTAATGCATTTTTTATTTAATATTAAAGAAATACCATTTTATACTCTGGCTTGTGCTGGTGCATTTTTCTTGGCATCTTTCTTAAGTGTCCTTCAAAAGTTTGCAACATCTGAGGCAAAAGCTGTTTAGAAAAAGGGTTTATTGACACTGAAAATTTCAGTTATGTAATATTTTAAATCCCTGGATGAAAATATAATGCTTAATCTATGTGTAATTATGTCTTTCTATACAGTAGCTGTTCTTTTTTTCTTTCAAAATGCTGTCTCTTGTATTAAGCCTTTGCTGTCTACTGAAGAAAGCTATGCATTCCTGACAGGAAATACGCATGATGAAGAGTGGAAGGACTGGCTTCATCACTATGTAAATAGTTTGTGATGGTTGCCTTGCTGCTTGCTCATAACTTTATTTTTATTGTACTACTCACTGTAGGCCATGGAAATCCTAGCATGCACGAGGTCCCTGCTGAAGGCTTCATAACATAAGAAACTCTTAACAAGAATTTTATTTATGTTAAATAACCCAATGGGGTTATTGACTAATTCTTCATTTTAGACCAAACGGTAATAAGCATGTTCATCCTATTACTGTAGTGATTGAAGAATTCAATAGCCAATGATACTGCTGTCTTCTGCCGTTTTTCAGTGTGGCACGCTTTGGTATTTGGTACTGACTCTTTTTTGTTCTTCAGTATCAGACATGGCAAATGAATCAAGGCCCTGCCCATGTGATATTGGAGACAAATTTGACTATGGAGGCCGTGGGCAGGAGGTGCAGGTTGGGCACATCAAAGCATATGTCTGCAAACCTTCTGCCAGCACTGACAGAGCTGTGATTGTCATTCACGATATATTTGGATGGCAGCTCCCAAACACCAGATACATAGCTGATATGCTAACAACCAATGGATACATGTAAGAAAGTGTCTTTTGTCTTTTCAAAGTGTCTTTTTAATAAGAAAGTTTGTTGAACCATTTCCTTTTATCATATAAACCATACAATTTCACTGTCTTTCTTTACCCCTTTCTCCAAGGAGCCTTCTGGTAAAACAGTGAAAGAAGTCTAAAATAATTGAGCAGTCTTACCATAATGAATTAGTAAGTAAGCACAGATGAAGAGAGAAGAAACAGAAAAATTTTCTTATTCTGAGTTATTTTCATCCTTCATGAGCCTGAAGCAGCCTGCTTCCTCCCTTCCTCTGTGCAACTTGGCTCTTATGGTAAAAATTCCAAAGAAGCTGAAGGTCTTTCTGTGAAGAGAAAGTGTACTAGCTTGTGCCAAATGGCGAAACAAATTCTCAAATATGTGAAAAGCATATTGAGTATCCTCTTTCTTGCATTACTGGGTTAGTGTTCCTTCTAGGCTAAATATATGTACTGTGTAAATTGTAGTTTCTTTGGTTTGGTTTTGGATTTCTTTTTTTAAGTTTGGTAGGAAACCACCAACGATTTTCAGTTACAGTTAACTATTTATCAAATTAAGAAATTAATTTTAACAGGGCAAAATGTAACTGGAAATTATGCTAAGTCTTCTAATTAGAAAATTATTGAGGGTTGCTGGTATAATGCTTTGGTGTGGGTTAAGTACTATGTATTCAGCAAAATGAATTTGTTGTGTAGTACATATGGTCTTCTCTTTAATCCTTTTCCAGTATTATTTCATGCAGATAAAATATTTTCCTATTTCTTGCAGAGCCATCTGCCCAGATTTTTTTGTGGGACAAGAAGCCTGGAAACCTTCTAATGACTGGGCAACTTTCAATGACTGGGTGAAAACACGAGAAGCCGGCAAAATAGACAAGTACAGCCATTGTTCCTTGTCCACTGAGGGGACATCAGTATTTTATAGGAATTTTTGCCTCAGTAAAAGTGTAAAATTAGATCCTAAATTATTAGTGGCTCAACTATAGCTGGATGTCCACAAATAGAAATTTCATGCAGCTCATGGGACAAGCTCATGGTTATGTGAGTGGTGCTTTAGGGACAAAAGTAGACATTTTAATAATAAAAGTGCCTGGTGTTTATCTGTACAGGAAGTAGAAGCAACGTGAATAACTCAAAAGAAAAGAACCAGCAAAGGCTCACTCTGGCCACTTTAATCCCTCAGGAAGGCACAAATTCCATGGATTTTAATAGGTTGCAAATGCAAACACTGTGTAACGAGGGAACATTTCTTTTGCTCCCCATCAGATCACAGCTAGTTCAAAGCATACTGCTTTCCTACTTTTCTGTATTTTTCCCCATTTTTATCTGACACAGAGCTTGATTGCATAAAGTAACTGCTGATTTAGAAAAAACACTTTGAAATTTGCTTCCACAATTTTATAAAATATTTGTCACCTTGTGACACCTTGTGACACCTTGTGTCACCTTGTTGTCACATTTGTGACAACAGGATGTTCTTGACTGTCTGTGTGTCTCAAACTTTTATTTGTGTTAGCCTACATGATAACTACTGTTCTTTGTGAAATTAGTTGGACTGCTGTTTATAAAATCACCTCATGTCCTAGTAACAATGATCTAGGAAGACTGATTTTCTCCTTTGTCCTCTTCCCTGGAGTTTGTCTTGTCTTTTAGAAATGAATAATAGTAAAGTAGTGTTGTGGGTTAACCCCAGCCAGCAGCAAACAACCTGGACTACCACTCACTCGCTCCCACGAGAGGAACAGGGGAAGGAATAAGGGAAACAAAACAAGAAAACTCATGGGTTGAGATAAAGACAATTTGATAAGTAAGGGAAAGAGAGAAACCAGGAGTGGCGCAAAGACAGTCACTCCATCCCAGAAGCAGGCTGATGCTCACCCATTCTCTGAGCAGCAGCTAAGGAGGCCAGAGAAACAGGACTAGAGCCCTAATTCAGTTTCATTTGCATGTCTCAGAGAAGTTGATGTTGTCCTCAAGTATCTAAAGGACCAATGTGGTGCGAAGAAGATTGGTGTCATTGGGTTTTGCTGGGGTGGAGCAGCAGTGCAACACCTGATGCTGAAAAATCCTCATTTAAAGACTGGAGTGTCCCTCTATGGTAAGCCTGAAATATCTGCTGCATTCTGGGCAGAATACCAGTGCAGGAAGCAATTCTGTAGGGCTATTGCTGTAACAAAATTCAGTGTGACATCTAGTGGAACAAGGTGATTTTATTATAAAGAATCTATACATGATTTGATTTTGAACACTCGCATTTTTACACTCAAGCGTATCCAGTAAGATCTATGTATTTAAAGAGTGGCATGACCAGGATCACATCTGTGAACAAAGTGCCAAATGCCATGGCCTCACTGTGGCTGAGGTTCCTCTTGGCTGGCAATGACAAAAGGGCTTCTAGGCACATCTTTTACACCTTTTAGGCAGTGGTCCCTTGTTACTAATAGGAACCATTTTTAGCTTTCTGTTTTAACCCTGTACTCTCACACATTACTCAATGCATTTATGCTGCCTTTGATATTTTTCTTATTAACCTCTGTACTTCTACAGAACCCAGACCAACTTATATTAATTAGAGGTGAAAGCAAATTGAAAGTATTTTCCCAGAAAGATTATTGGGATTGTTTTGCTGCACTGATATGCTGATCAGTTGAGTCAATTCAACAGTGTTACTTGCTAATATTTTACTTTTTTGTTGTAATAATCTCAGGAACAAAAAGAGTAGCCAGGGTGGCAGCTGGTTGGTTCTACTGTAACTTTTATGCAAATATATTTGAATAGTCAAAATTACAATGTTAATTTGTCATGGGATCATATCAGTGTAAATACATGTACACTGAAATAGTAACCATGTGTGTGGAATGATGAATATTTACAATTATCTTAAAAATGGTTTTCCCAAGCCTGAGGCGAGCAGTTCCAAAGTGTTCATCTCTCACAGAAGCCTGTCTCTGACGGTGGTCAGAAGCAGTTGCTCAAAGCAACCCACAAAAATGGGGCAAGTGTAACAATTCTTCCCTGTTTTTTTCCCCCAGAACTCGTCTCTGTTTCATTTTTCACACAACTGATGTTATCTTCAATGACATTGCCAACACTTCACAACAAAAGGGATTTTTAAGCAAAGTGTGTTAAATTCCATTACAAACTGATCAGCTGTAACTGATGAAAATGTCTCGAAGTTTCACTGTATAGATTTTGTCGTGTTTCAGCTACTTTAGGTAGCATGACTTATTGTATGTATGTTTTCTTCTTCCTTAGGAGTGATCAGCCGTTTTGAAGACAAACACAGTTTGCTGCATCCTACCTTCTTCATTTTTGGTGAGAAGGATGACATTATTCCATTGGAGCAGGTGAGTTTCCCATCACAAGTATTTGCCTTTTTAATGCTTTTCATGCTTGTTTTGTAATTTGGTTTTTAATGAACGCAAAGTAGAAAAACTAATTTGCACTTTTCTTTCTCTTTAACTAACTCTTACAGTACTTCTACACAAATTTATGTTCTTTATCCCCAAGTCATAAAGTTTTACCATGACACTAAAAATATTTTCTGTTCCTGTTTGAAAATTTGGATGGTTTTCATCAGTTCCTAGGAAAAGAGCAAGAACCCAAATAAAGCTTTCTGACAATTTAAGATAAGAGATTCTTTTTAGTGATACCAATGGTCCATAAAATCTGCCTGTTCCAATGGAATCACTTGTTGCAGGACAATTAAAAGGATCCTGTGTCTGTCCTTTTCCTTTTTCCACTGTCCTGCAGAGATTCTCCTTTCTGTTACACGGTCAACAACCTCTCTCTGGGGCCTGAGTGGAGAATGATTGGAAAAAGATAATTCTCTGACAAGGGGATCAAAGGGAAACACGTTCTTATTTAGTGATGTTGGCTTTAACTTTCCTAGCAAAAATTCCAGTCGCTTTGAACTGCTGATTTTGTCTCTGCCCCTCCTCCCTCAACTTCAAATTAATTCAAACGCTTGCCCCATTTTCTTTTATGTGACGTCTATCAGCAGCAACTCATACAGTGTTCACTATGTGATAACCTTCTCATGATGCTGAGCAGTAGGGGTTTTTTTTATCTTTACAGGTATTAATAGTAATCTATATATATATATATATATATATATATTTACATTTTTTACAGTCACATGCTGGTATTTTACTGTGGAAAATAAAAGCCTAGTTAAAGCAAGTGCAGTAACGGAAATGCATTTAGGTATAAAATTAGTAGAAGAGAAAACAGTGGCAAGGATAAATTATGTCTGTCTTTCAGAAAAGTAAAAAATGAGGACAGTTTTGGGACTGTAAATATAGAACATGTTAATTTTGTACTCAGCCAACATAGAATGTTCTGTGTTACAGGTCACCTTACTGGAGCAGAAGCTTAAACAAAACTGTAAAGTTGATTATGAAGTTAAAATTTACCCTGGGCAGACACATGGCTTCGTGCATCGCAAAAGAGAAGATATCAATCCTCAAGATAAACCTTATATTGAGGAAGGAAGAAAAGATATGATCAACTGGCTGAATAAATATCTTTAGGTTAAATTAATGCAAATAAACCAAATCCATTGTTATAGGAAATGAGAAAATAATACAGACTATATTGCTTAAAATGCTCTTAAAACCATAAAAATATTTTGTAAAACTCTTCTGCAATAACACTACTACTTATTTGCACTTACCTTCTAAGGAGGGGCTTAGAAATGGCTTTTCAGATGCTGAAAGTTATAAATGTAAAGAAGATTTTTAACACTGGTCTTGTATATCTTAAAATTATTAGAATTTTATGTGGCATATTTTCTGGCACCTGAAAGTTTAATTTTTTTATATCAGTGTCAACATGATTAAAAATCATTGAAACTCTGCCCATGCTTGAGAAATTCTCAACTTAAAACTGTGTTTAGTGTTGTTCAGCTGTGAGATTTTTACCTCCAAGACTTTCAGCTTTTAGGTAAATATAGTTCTGGGTTGGAAGGGTGGGAGATTTTCTTGGGAACAGAAATATCGTATTCAGAATTCATTAAAAGAGAGCTAGAAAAGAGAAGGGGAAAGAGAATGGAAAGAAATTTATGTGAACAGAAAGGGAGCTGCAAAAAGTTGGGAACTGTGACTGAAGTGAAGAGATTAGAGGAAATCACATAATTTCATGATTATCTTGATGCAGATGCTTCATCTCTCATGGTTTCAGGCATGAGTTTAATCTAAACCAACCTCCAATGTTACCTCCTCATCTCCACAAATCTTTCCTTTATCATCAGGTTTCTCTCTGCTGTGATTTAATTGGGTATTGTTAGTGGTAAGGCACAGCCCATTCCTAGTGACTGTGGGAACATTACCCTGTTTCAGTTCCTTTGGACCCTCCCAGTGTAATTCCCAAAAACCATGTGGTGAGGTCTTGCCTGTATTTGTGATGCTGAGGGAATAGATGTGGCTAAAATATTGTACTGAACGTTGCCCATTTTCCCCTCAGGGAAATATGTGTGAGCCCAGGGAGCTTTCACAGAATATTCCCTTTCAAGTTGCAGCTCCTCCATGGTTCCCACTGCCCCATAACATTTTTTGGTTTTGAGTTTGCTGCTGCCAGCCATGCCTGACAGCTCCCTCAGGAAGTCACATTTTCTCTGGCTCTTTCCTACCTGGCGGCCTAAGAGTCTGTAGCATGTGTCTGAACTCCACGGTGTCTCTTTGGAGTCTCCCACCATGTGGATCCCACCTCAGGTCCCAAATCATCAGCAGTGCTTCAACCATCCCTGCATTTCAAACCCCTTTTTCACATCACTCATTGCAGGAGGGAAGCCTACTGCAATGTACTCTCTATATCCCATGAGAAAATAGTTCTCTCTGCAACACGCTGGTTGATATTAAAGAAAAACTCCTATCTTTCAAAAAGATTTCATGCATACCTCTGAGGCAAAAATGCAAAATCTTCCTTTGTTCCTTGGTTCATGCCCTTGGTCACTGATTATTGCTGTTCTGTGGTTTGGACACTGCACATTTTGTTTCCATCTTCTGCTCAATGATTTCAGGAGAGATGAGCCTTGAGTTCTTACTGGGTCCCCCACTTCAGGGAAAGCCTCTTCAGGTCTGCAGGGCGTTTGTTGTTGCCATGAGTCATGCTGGAAGAAATCATCCCTCCACACTGAAGGTGAGAAGTTCCATGATGCCTCCCCTGATCCTGCCCTTGTGCTCAATCTCTGCAGATTCCCAGTGACTTACAGACAGAGGGAAGGGCCAGACAGTGATTTCTGTGCTTCCTGCCAGTCATGGTATGGTTCTGTTCTCAGCAAGTAGAAGAGGAACAGTTTCCCAGGAGAGAACTGCAGACACCTCCATGCACTGGGGCAGGCACATCTGATGCGTGTGCCTGCCCAGCTCTAGGGAATGGGAACATAACAATGCACAAACCTTCCTGGAAGGAAGCAATGTAGGTTTGTGGTTCAGCCAATCTGTAAAGTGTAAATTCAATTCCTAGCTCTGGATTCATGCCCAGTTTATCAGGGTTGCTATGAGAACAGAGAGAATGATGAAACTGAATTCTCTACAACTATTTTCTCCTGTGGATTTTAAATTAAAAGAGCCTTGGTTTCTCTGAAGCTAACGTCTTGGTTGGCAAACCTGTCCAGCTTGGTTTTTTATGGGAATGAACAGATGTCTTAGGGAATAGGGCTAAGTGTTGCCAGATTTTCCCTGAGATGGGGAAAGACTCTAAAACTGAAGAGTATTTTGCCAAAATTAATTTTCCTTAGAGAATTCAGAGTCTCTTGCTGTAGGACAGGTGTTACATTTTATTATATATTTGGTTTTATAGGAAAAAACAAAATGGGTGCATTAGAAAAGGTCATTGCCAGTAGCTCAAGGGAGGTTATCCTGCTCTCCTACTCAGTCCTGGTGAGGCCAAATCTGGAGTGCTGTGTCCAGTTCTGGGCTTCCCTGTACAAGAGAGACATGAAGCCCCTGGAACAGGTCCAGCAGAGAGCAACAAAGATGATGAGGGGACTGGAACATCTCTCTTACAAGGAGAAGCTGGGACAACTGGGCCTGTTCAGCCTAAAGGAGAGATGACAGAGGGGACCTCATCAGTGTCTGTAAGTATCTGAAGGGAAGGGGTCAAGAGGACAGAGCCAGGCTTTTCTTGGTGGTGCCAAGCAATAGGACAAGAGGCAATGGGCGGAAACTGATGCACAGGAAGTTCCATCTAAATATGAGGAAGAACTTCTTTAGTGTGCAGGTGACCATGGACTGGAGCAGATTTCCCAGAGAGGTTGTGGAGTCTCCCTCACTGAAGGTATTCCAGAACTGTCTGGATGCAATCCACTGCAATAAGCTCTAGGATGACTCTGCTTGACCAAGGAAGTTGGTCCAGATGACCCACTGTGGTCTCTGCCAACCTTACCAGTGATTTTGTGATTCTGTAAAATACACTAAGATGAAAAACTCAGAAAACTCAGTACTGGTACAAGCATTTTGATACATCTGTTATATTTAATCAGTTTAATATTACACTGGCTTAACTTCTACTTCAGTTTGCTTACCTTTTTTACATGCTGAATGGGAGATTTTTTTATGGATTTCAGTTAAATCTTTATGGCAACAGTTTTCAATCCTCAAAATACTTCTTCACCTTTGTTCCTTTTTTTGCATTGCTCTCTGTCAAGTTGACTGTTTTTTATTTCTGTGGTATCTAAACCAGATAGCCACTGTTTTATTTTGTTAACTTTTCTCAGCCTCTTTGACTCCTAAACTGGAATGGGCTTTTATTGCAGAGACCATAGTCAGCAAAGACAAAGAAAAGCACTCCTGCTCCCATCACACCCCCCCTTCCGCTCCACCCCGCACATATTTATGTAGCAGTGCCAATATTCCCATAAAATAATGTGCACTCAGTCAGTATAAAAAAATGCTCTCCACCTTCTGGCCTGCAGGCAGGAGGGCATCTATGCTTTATGGTACATTATAAGAGACTGTGCACTTGCTTTAAAAATGTGTCCCTCTGCACAGCACCAACTGCACGAATGTGGGGAGCAGCTCTTCCTCAGCTGCAGGCTCTGACTCCAAGGAACTCTGCTGCTAGGTCCTGAAAGGGCTTTTGTCTTATTTTTTCTTCAAAGCAGGCCCTAGGGAAGGAGCTGAATGATTGCTATGCTGGATTAGTAAGGCTTCAGGGCTAGAAGCCTGACCAGAATTTGAACTTGATGGAATTTGGAGAATTGATGGAAGATGTGATGGAGATGACTACACCAATAGATTCAGGTCCAGCTCATCTGAATGCCTTGTTGTAAATCATTTTGGCCACATTCACAGGCATACTAAGTTTGCTATTTATGTACTGCCTACATAGGCTGTGATCAGACGGGCCTCCATACCTTTAACTAATGACATTTCAATGTGTTTTGCCACAGACCAGGAGTGGTAGCTTAGGCTCTGGAAAGGTGCACTGAGGACAGTTTTTGAGGTAGGTTGTTTTGTCACAGGGACACAAAGCAATCTAGTTTCATTTTATTTGAGATAAGAAAAAATAAAGATAGACCCAGTGAAAGCACTTTACTCGGAGTTCCTATGGGAAGAGCAATGGAATTTGGTACCTTCTTCTTCTTTATACCTTCAGAGGCCTCCAGCACGCTTTGCTTATTTTCTGTTTCCTCATGTTTGGCACTGAAGTTTATCAAAGCCCAGTGAATGACAGAATGCTAAATTTCAGAAATTGAGGAGTGGAATGGGCTAATAAAGCTCCAAAACAAAGTTCCCCTTTCAGACCATCAGTGGAGCAGATGGTGACACCTGTAGCAATACATTTCCTTCCCTTCCTGCCACTGCTGTACTAAGAGCATGTGAGGAAATTTCACATCTGGGCTGGTAGTTTGCCCAGAACTTCAGCAAAGCTTTGCTAATGTTATTTGTTAGGGGGATTGCAAGTTATTCCAACTGCACTAATAAACTGTTCTTCAGTTTTACGTCCAGGTGTTGAGCTTAGAGATTGTTGATGATTTCTTTAAAGTGCTTTCTTTTTTTTTACCAGAATGCTTAGGAAATTAAGAAAGTTGCTAAGAAAATTTGGATGGCTGGCTAAGCCAAAGTAAAAAAAAACTAGGTCCTTCAGTAAAGAAAAAAACTTTCTTTTACCTCTGACTCCTTTGAGCAAAAAGCAGAAGGTAATTTTTAGGCATGGGTGTTTGCAAGAAGAAAGAGATGCAGGGAGAAGGGATAAGCTTGCATGTTGTTGTATATATTTGCGAGAACTGTAGTTGCAGTGTTCTGTGATGCTGCTTTGGAGAGCAGTGAGCTGTGAAAGCTCTCCCTGTCTCCCTACTGCTGCAGCAGTAGGCAGCAGCTCAGGCTAGGTTAGCAGTGCAAGGTAAGTTGATCCTGTTGGATGGCTTGAATAGAATGAGAGCTTATTATTGTCCTGCCTTTCCCGTTTTCCTCACCCAGCTGGTTTAGCTCCAAAATCACTCAGAATTTTTCTTTCTGAGAAACAGATATACCTTGGGTGAAAGTTCAAGGGACAGACTCACTCATGGGTGTTATCTACTACAGATGAAACCAACTTCTGGCTCCAAGGGCAAGGTAAAGTAGAGGTGGCCTCCTGCTCCGGGGTGGTCCTGGTGTGTACAGGTTGTATATCACAACTGTGTTTTTAGATGTAATAACCAGAAGAATGTTCTCTCTTTATAGAGGCACATAACAAATAGTGTAAGAAAAACTAAATAAATAAAATGGTGTAACTTTCTTTGCTGATATAACTGTGAAATCACATCATTAAAATCCCTATAAGCTGGAAAAATGAGAGTAACAATGTCCTGCAGCAACATTATTTGTTGCTGCTCATTTCCAGCCCACCCTTCACTGATGTCCCTTTGCTGTTCAACACCCAGGCAGAGGGCAGCACTGCTGTGCTTGACTGTCTCAAGGCTGTTGCAACAACCAGGAACTCATTCTGCTCACAGCCCAAGCTGGGCTAAAGCTGCATAGCCTCATCAGATGGGTGCTTTGCTTCAACAATCTTAGCAGATTATATATGCTTGAAATCATTATTCACAGCAAAGAGGGATTGGGCTTGTACTGCAGTGACTGGCAGCAGGGCTAGAGGGCATAAAGTTCTGTCTTTTTTGCCTCTGCAAAACACTGCTGAGGCCCAGACCTAATTATCTGTCTGCATAACATCTCATTCTTGTGCATTTGACACTTTTTGCAGATTAAATATCTGTGAGCAGCTACCTATGGCTATCTAAGTGACTCCATGTGGAGCAGCAGAGACCACAGAACAGGAAGAGTTTTAGGATCTTTCCAGTAGGCCTGGAAAGAAGGAAGCAGAAGGAGTCTGGTAAAGCTGGAAGGAGTCTGGTAAAAAGTGAAGTGTTACCTGGTGGAATGAAGAAGGAGCACATAGTTGGTTGTGAAAAGGAAAATTGTGGGAGGTGGCCACTGAAGAGAGCAAAGGGTGGTGTTGGTTGATGAAAATCAGAGTTGTGGCATAAGCAGAGTGTTCCAGAACTTCAGTGTGAAGCAAAAGTGACACTGTGAACAGGGGAAAAGGAGACCTGAGACTGACCCTTGAAGATCACTTTCATAGTCCATGTTCATCCTACCAGTGCTGGTTTTCTTTACTAAGAATCTGTTGAATAAGTGTCTATGAGGACAGTCAGATGGAAAATAAAATAGGCAAATAAAAGGTGCTATAGAAAAGGAAATAGAAAAGCAAAAGGGAGAGGTTAGGCAGGAAATGCAGATGTGGGGTGCTCACGTGGGGAAAAACACTGGCAGTGATGGTGTCTCCTGCAAGTCACAGGTATCCCATGCCTCTGCTCCACTTTCCTGACTAAATGAACCAGGAATCAGCCCTGAGATGTCTGCATTAAAGAGGAGCAAAAATTCAGCAGTACTAAGTGGGAGTAGAGCCTCTCTCTGGAGAGAGATAAAGGGAGATCTGCTTCAAAGGAGAGGCAGTGAGTCAGCAGTGGGAGAGGCAAAGCAGGGGATATTTCTATTGCTGGGTGCCCAAGAGATTTGAGGAGATAAACACTTCTTGCTGTCACTAAGCCTTTCTCCATCACACTGTGAGCAATGGCACTGTAGGAGACAGGTGGCCTTCTGTTGCTTCATGGCTGTTGCTGGGTGATTTGTAGATTATATGCCAAAGTTCAAAGTTAAATTCCCAGGAATTGCTCAACCCAAGATAATGCCAGGAAGCAGTCAGCAAAATTAGTGAGATGATGGATGTTGGAGTGCGTGTCTCTTTGGTCAGCCCAGTGTTTGGCTAGACCACCCGGCAGCTCCGACACACCACAACAGGTACGATCTGCGGGTCTTGGCTCAGCAGCTCCTGGACTTTTGCTGTCACGGCCGTGGTGTAAATGAAAGAGGGGACTCTCAGAGGGTCGGGAGGGACAGAGGTTTATTGGGGGGTCACAGGGGAACCCCTTACCTCCTGCCCGATGCCTCAGGAGAGACCTCGGACAAAGGCTACAGGGGGGTTTTGTCCAGGACAGGCTCAAGGGGTGGATACAAACTACAAACCAATTAAACAAAGCAAAGTAACACTTGCCAACTGAATTACCTAACTACTAACAAATCAAGGTAATTTGGGGAGGGGTCTCGAGGCAATCTGCCAACTGCAGTTCTTCGAAAGTTCTGGACCTTGAAGATAGTAACTTAATGATGGACAGGGGAAGAAGGAGAGGATGGGCAGGGAGCATCATGGGGAAAGGACCAATAGGAGACAGTCTCTGGGCAAAGACCAGAGAGGCACAGAAACTCTTATCAACTTCTGATAAGAGAAAACTCCAAGACAAGGGGCCCTTATGGGGTAACTAGAGCTATACTAACTTACAACAAATCCTTTTCTAAAACATGGAAATCTTACAAACCCACACTTGGAAGTTACTCCTCAATAGACAAAAGCTTCTCAGAGAAAAAATTCACCTGGGATTTTTCTAACTCATCCCTTTCCCTTGTTGAGCCCTTGTTTCATTGCCTCTCCAAATGTACTATTTCTGCTGAGCTGATGCCAAGTGGTACATGCAAAGGGGGCTGAAGAGAAACATGTCAGGATGTTTTGGTAGAAAGTCAAGGTAAACAATTCAAAGCAAGAGGTAAATCAGGAATGAACAAAGAAGAAGAGTTAATTGTTTCTTTCCCCCATATAAATTGGGGAATGGTGAGTCTGGAGTCAAGAAAAGAGCTGGATGAGAAAGGAAAAGAAATATATCTGTACTGGTTCATGCTATACCCGTAAGAGGGAGGTGGGAAGGGCTTGGCAGATCCCTGCAAGCTGATGGGGTGGAGAGGGTACCATTCCAAGACTTATTGCTTTCCAGCTGGCTCAGATTAATGGTGTTTGCTATTCCCATGGTATCTCTGATAGCATCTGCCTGATGTACTAATGACAAGATGCTTCATTCACCACTCAAAAGAGGGATTAGGACTCCAATTGCCATTCCATCTTGTCACTCACCAAGGAATTAAAATCTTCTTTGAATGTGGAATTTACTGACCCCGCGGGAGAGCCCAAGACTAAGGAAATGATGCTTTAAACATGAGATCACTGAAATAAAATAACTCATTAGCTGGAGAGCATTCATCTTCCCAAGCTGTGGCGGAGAGCCACTGAACAACATTACACAGGCACCGCTCTCATGGTCCAGCCAGATCACTACAAATACCCCAGACATCTCCTCCTCTGAAGAAATGGCAGAGTATAGAGCAGGAACACCAAAAGATGGCTTTTAAGGAGTTTATGTGGTTGTTATGGAAGGGGCTTTGATCTGTGTCTTTCCTAATGGACCAAATTATCTACTTCTTGTCCTGATTTGTCACTGACAGCTGGCCATGGTCACAAATCTGAGTCAGGGGCTGTGCAGAAAATCACTTTGAATTTCATCTGAGCAGAACACTGATGCTGACAGTGATGCCTTAAATGATCTTATATGGATGTGCCCACATGGGAAGACAACTGTCCTGTAGTACAAGCCTGTGATTTCTGCTAGCTCAGCTTGGCTGTGCAATGAGGTTTTACTGTAGAAGTGAGCTGGTACTGAACTAAATGTGCACAATGGTGGAGAGCAGCAGTGTCTCAGGAAACTAGATGGTCAGGGAATGATACACAGTCACTCTAGGTGCTCTGGGTTCCTCCAGGGATTACTGACATCTGTGGTTCTAGACAGTCTGAGGACACTGGCCTCCTGCTCCCCTCCCTGCCCTCCCTCCCCCCCCCCCCCCCCCGTTTTTGAAAACATCTTTAGAATTGTCCAGGAAATAAGAACATTTTAAGAAATTAACAGTGAATTCCAGGTCTTGTTATTTTGCATTGCTTTTGGGGTTTTTTTGGTTGGTTGGTTTTGTTTGATTTTGCTTTTATGGGTTGGGGTTTTTTTTCGCAGTGCTAGGTCTAGCTTCTCTTCATACTATACATAATTTTGTTGGAATAATTCTGAACTTACCACCTTTGGAGTACAAGTACAATTTGAGCCAAAATATGCTGCAAGATGAAGCAATTGTGTTGCAGTTGGTGGAGTTACTATAGATTGATGGACAAGATATTATTCAAGGTCAAAAGCCCTTCACTTTTTGGGCTACTTTCATCTCTGGAACAATCCCTGCTAACATCTCCACACCAGTGTCTCTCTCCAGTTCTCTGATGATGGAAGGCTCTCAGCCTCCCTTGAGAGAAGCCTGTTTCCATGTGATAACCAAGGCTGATGAAATATCTTTGGAAAATTCAAACTCTCTCTTTGGAAAATTTAAACTGTATCTGACCTCTTCTAGGAACGAAGCATAGCTGGGTAACCTAGCTTGTGTCATGCCCACAGATCATCCTTCAGAAGGCAGTACCTGGATGGGCTCTGCAACCTGAAAAATCCCCAGAGCCCACAGCAACTGACAGATCCTACAGCTCCCACAGGGTAGGATAGTAAGAAGGCAAGCCCAAGCTAGCAAAGATCACAGTCCTCCTCAACTCTGCCACAGCTGTCCTGCCTGCTTGTTTCTGTGCCACAAAGAGTTGTGGTTGCAGGGATGTTGAACTTGAAATCCCTACTCCTGCCATGTGTGTCCATTCAGGTTAAAGAGACTTTTCTGCCTCTTTAGATTCCACCTGTATGTCTGTATATCTGCCTGCTGTTCTTTGTTGTCCCAGGTCTTTGGCCATTCATACTAGGTATTCACTTAGTGTCATCTCACAGCACAGATTGATCACAGTGGCAAGGGAAGCTGAAGCTCAGACTCTAGAAGGTCCCCAGTTCAGAAAAATGAAGTCTGGAAGGTCTTGAATGTAACAGGTCACTTCTGTGGAACTGAATTTCAAAGTGGCTAAATTAATCTGTTCAATTAATGTGCTTTTTTGTAGTTTAATATCATTCCCTGGTGTCATTTGGGTCCAGTTTCCACTGTTGCACTTTTCCAAACCAGTCTTCATTTCTTATCCCTTCTCCCCAGTAACCTTGCAGATGTAGCAAGAGACATGCCAGCAGCCATGGTCCTGGGAAAGTGACAAAGATGTATTTAGCTCAAGATGTGAATTTGCCAAGATGTCAGTCAGACTTTAATGTTTATCCCAAGGAGTTAAGGAATTTTTAAAGCTTTCTTTTATGTCTATCTGGAAGTCATACAGACAGTGATACAGTTGCTTCTTCTACCTTCCAGCAGTGGAGTGCAGTGTTTGGTGGGAACAATTTCACTCCTGATGCCATATTTGCAGTAGATTGGTCAGAGGGAACAACTCAGTTGGAAGTAAGACCAGACAGATACTTTGAATGTTAGTAAGTCACTTGGACTGCATGACATTTGCCTGAAAGTCCTGAAGGAATTCAAATGTGAAATACCTGTCATTAGTATCTCTGTGCCTGAGCATTGCTGGATTGTTGATGTAACCCATTCACTATAAAAAATTACTGGTGAGTCTGACTTCCATCCACAGTAAGAGACGTGTCTATTACCAAGGGTAAGCCTGAAGAATAGTCTTGGTAATAGTCTTGTGAGAAAGACTCAGTGTGGCTCCTGTAAAGGGAAATCCCACATCATTGCCATGCTGGTTTCTGTGAGGGTCTCAGTGAGCACAGGAAGTTACTAAAGGGCTGGAGGAAAGGTCCTTTTTATGGAATGAAAGCTGAGTAAAGGACAAGAAGCAAAAAGGGAGCATGGC
>JANPWX010000072.1:3215970-3254930 GCA_024734555.1 Trochalopteron elliotii
GAAGAGAAGAGAAGAGAAGAGAAGAGAAGAGAAGAGAAGAGAAGAGAAGAGAAGAGAAGAGAAGGATTATCCAGTCCAACTGCCTGACCACTTCAAGGTCAAAGTTAAAGCATGTTATTAAGGGCATTGTCCAAATACTTCTTAAACACTGACAGGCTTGGTAGCATTGGCCACCTCTCTAGGAACCTGTTGCAATGGTTTACCACCCTATTGGTAAAGAAATTCTTCTTCATGCCCAGTTTGAACCTACCCTGGCACAGCTTTCAACTGTCCTGTCACTGGAACCAAGGAGGAAGAGATCAGCCCCTCCCCCTTCACTTCCCATCCACAGGAACCTCAAGAGAGCAGTGAGTTTTTCCTCCAAGCATAGCCCATGTATTACTCCTAGGAGTAGTTTTATTCAGCATCTTCATGGATGATCTAAGGAAGTGACTGAACTCCCTGCCTTTCTTCTTCACAATTTTTTGGACAGCCCCAGAAGAGACAAGTACACTGCCTTGACATTAGACAGATAGCAATACTGAGAACAGTGTCCCAGCAGCAGTGGTCCCTAGGAGCTGGTTGGAGGAAGATGTTTTGCAGGGTGTTGGCCTTCTTCTCTGTGCAGATGAAGCTGTAGAAATGAGGTACGGTAGCAGAGAAGGGGTCAGCCTTCCTCAGGGAATGGGAGCCTTTGCCTTACAGACCATTGCTTAGAGGCAGCCAAGAAGCTGCTGAAGAATTGAGAGGTAGGCACAAACCATCATTTTGCCTTGCTTCAAGGGTAGTGATAAGTTTTGATGACCCTGACCAGCCTCTCCTGGGTCTCCCACTGCAACATCTTCCCATGGGACCAGGAAACCCATTTTGCCTCAACCCTGAGCTTTTAGTCCCTGCCTGAGCTCTAATGTGGTCTATCTTTCCCAGCTATGAGTGGCCATATTCACTGTTTGCCTGAACCCTGGAAATTGAACAGATTTCCTGGCTTGACCTCATACTTACCTAGCAATCACTGGACTGTGACTGGCACTGTCTACCACCACTAGGAGCGATACTGACCAACAAACCAACTTCTCACCTGGACCTTGGACCTGCTTTGCCACCACAAGCTCTTCTGATGAGACTCTCAGTTGAACCCAAGTCCATCCCTGTGCCTGCCTGCTCTCACCTTGTAGGAAACTGTGACAAGACTTGGCTGGAGAGACGTTGTCCTCCCTTGTCTCCTGGATCCCAGATCCTTAAGAGCATCTCTCTGCCCTGAAAGAAGAAAACTTTCCCAGTAAAACATGTTGTCCCTGCCTCACCACCCAAGTCCACTCTTCTTCTGTACGTCTGTCCTTTCTTCCTGCAAGACCTCACTACAATTCTTCCCAGTATCTGTCACCAAGCCATCCGGAGCCCCAACCAAACTCAGCCTCCTGCAGTGGCACCACCTTACCAGGCTAGGGTGGGAGCTGCAAGCTGAATTGCCTCCTGAACAGTCCCTACCTGTACCTGTGGTGACAAATAAGCCATTAAGTTTTAGGGAGAAGGCTGATATACACCATGGTCACAGGATATTTTTTATTGTTTTAAGCCCTGGAGGACAGGCTGGCAGAGATGGAAAAGGTTACAAATACAGCTATTATGGATCCCTGTCCCTGTGCTGGGTTGGAAGGGCACTGCCCCAGCATTGCTATGAGGCACTGGGATCAGTGCTCATGGATTCCATTGGATTAGCACTGCCTCTTGCAATCATTCTGCATCCACTGTACCTAACAGCAACATGAAGGGAGTGGGTTGAAGTGGGACTGACCAGAATGCCTTGAAGCAGGTACGGTGTTCAGACCAGAGAGTTCAGGTGTGAGGGGTTCTGACAGAGATGGGGAACATGGCTGGGAAGCTCTTCTGAGGAGCAGGGCCCAGGCTCAGAGTGACTGTTGTGTTAGCTGGAAAGTGAGGTGGGACATTGTATGGCATTGTCAGGATGGCGGCCAGCAGATTCCTCAGTGATGGGGTAGTACTGAATGACCTCACAGCACAAATGGTCTGGGCAGCTGGTGGACTCCTCTGAGCACCCTGCCTGTGCCAAGGAGAGACCAGGGCCCCAGCTCTCCTGGGAGGCAGCCCACACCTTGTAGTACCCTGCAGATTGGCTTGCCTGGCTGTCTGCTGAGGATGGTGGGGAGGAAAGTGTTGGCAGCTAACAGAATTATTAACAGAAGAAGCAGAAGAGCAATGGGGAAAGTCAAAGAGTGATTCCCCAGTGTCAGGCACAAAACTGGATCTGAAAAAGGCTGAGCAAAACTTAGTGCTGGAAATGAAGGGATCGTGACTGCTCTGTAAAGCTGCTAATTACAGATGTTCTGAATAAATGCTTGTGGTCAGTTTGAAAATATAGAGACAAACTGAACATTGCCATATTCTACAATATTAAAAGAGCAGTGCCAATTTAGGCCCTCTAGGTAAAGGAGCCTGATGTTCATATTTCAGCAACTTTCTCTCACACCTACCCCGGCTGATAAGCCTCCACACCTTTAAAGAGTGCTCTGCAGGGTTCAAATAGCATCAAGTCTTCCATCCCAGTAGATGCTTTTGGTGCCTCTGATATGATAGAATGGAATCTAAAGAGCTGTGTGGGGCTGGGTAACCCTGAAACAGGAGTACAGACCTCCTCACCCAGCTCCTGTAGAAATCATCAGAGTCATTAGCCAGGGATATTGTGAAAAAGGGTTCAGGCTAAAGCCAACACTTGAGAAACTGAGTGTCCTGCTGAAAGTGTGTTGGGAGAGCTAGTTCCCTCCGTGGTTCTTAGGGTACTTGCTGGAAGATGGTGGGTTTCTCTTTGGAGGGACAGTGTTTGTTTGGAATCATACATGAGGCATCATCTGACTACAGAGCACTCCCTATTAGGAGATCAGACCTGATCCTTTAGAGCTGTGTATGCCTGTACTTGAAGAACTGCTGCTGTTCTGATGTGAGTGTACACTGAGGATGAGCAATAAGAGAAGAGAAAGAAGGATGAAAAGGAGATCCCTTCTTGACTACGTCCCTTTACTGTAGTTACTTTAGTCCAGCTGTTCCTCATGCAGTTGCCACTGCTATGACTTTGTGACACTGTCTGCCATGTCTGGCTCTTGGAAATTTTCATGTTCTATTATTTTTCTGTGTACTGCCTATTCTGAGCCAGACATGCAAGAGACAGGATATTCATTATGCTAAACCACCCATAATTCAGGGGAGGAAAAGGATGCATTTTCATACAGTATTTGTTACATATCATAGGCCATCCCCAATGCTTCTGTGTGTCACTGTAGTGGGCTGACACTATAGTGTAGACACTCACCAAAACCCGTCTATCACTGGCCCTCCACCACTGGACCGGAGAGAGAAAATGTAACAAAGGGTTCATGGGTTGAAATAAGGACCAGGAGAAATCACTCACCAATACTGTCACAGGAAAAACATGCTTGAATGAGAGATTATAATTGAATTTATTGCTAACAAAATCAGAGCAGGATCTTGAGAAGTAAAATAAGACCTCAAAAAACACCTTCCCCACACCCTTCTCTCCTTCCTAGCTCTACCTCCTCCACAGCCTGGGACCAAACTTTCCAAGAACTAATGCAGTTTTGGTTACATCATCTTTTCATATTCTGTCAGTGTTGACTTTGACCAACATCTTGGTTGCCAGCCGGACAAAATGCATGGGTGGGAGAGGTGTAGGTGTTAAATTACAGAGGTCCTGAAATGCACTAGTGTGGACCTCATTAGTAGTGCAGCAGCTCTAGGGCCTCCAACAGCTGTCCTGTGCCCAGTGCTCAGGGAGTGGAGGTCAGGGATTCTCAAACATTCATGTGATACACAGTACGTGACATATTCCCTGTTGATGAGGAATGCAGGACAAGCCCTGCAGATGTAGTGTCACATGAATGGCAGATCAGGAGCAAGCCCTCAGTGAAACTGTTACTTGTCAGTGCACTCCAGGTAAGGCTGTGGAAGAGGTCTCTTCTCTAAACCAAACCCCAGGTGCCCATCTTAATAGGAATGGATCACATAGGGATTCTGTCTCTCAAAAAATTAACTGGAAAATAAGGAAGACTACTGTGTTTTGTTCCTATATCTGGAAGCATGTTTAAGATAGTGATTGGAGAGGAGAGAAGGACTGGGGGAGTCAGGGAACCTGGGCTGCTTTCCCAGCATTACGTTGTTACTGTAGATTATAGCAAGTCCCCAGGGACATTTTTCAGTTCTGACTTGTCTCTCAAGTAGAGGCAACAGTCTCACACTTTCCACCAGAAGACTAGATTATACAGGGTCCCTGTTCCTGGAGAGCAGTGCTTACACTACACCATTTATCCCAGTGCTGAGTCCTTGGATATTGGATGGGTTTCTTTGGTACACTCACATCACCCCTAGCTGTGATGTTCCTGCCTGGAGAGACTTTGCACAGGACTTTGAAGGCTGTTCCCAGTCACACCTTTCAGAATGGGTGTGAAGGCACAGCCTTGAAGGGCACAAGACCTGTAGGTCACCAGCAAAACAATCTCACTCCCCACCTCTTATCCAGAAGCACAGGGACAGCTGGGAGCCTGGCTGTGCTGCCCCTCTTGCCCTCTGATTTGCACCATCTCTGAGTGGCAGCAGGCTGGCTCTTCACAGGCCTGTGCCAGCAGTCCAGTGCATCTCACATTGTTGCCCCTCTGTGAGGGCAGAGCACTGAGAGACAAGCCCTTGGCATAATTATTCTTCCTGCTGAGATCAAGTGAGAAGGTTCAGTCCTGTGTTGGAGACCCCAGTATTTATGTTTATGGGGACTGCTCTTTTTTCTTAGGCTGTCTTTCACCTCTCCCAGCCTTCCTCCCAATTCTTTGTCCCCAGGGAGTGCCGAAGCTCATTGCTACAAGTGCCCAGCATGGCTCTGTCTCTAGGGAACAAGGAGGCCAGTGCTGTGACACACCCATGTCATAGCTGCGTGCACTACTGTTTCAGATACACAAACTGATCCACTTCCTTGAGAGAAAAAAAAGCAGTGCTCAAGAGCCAAGATCCAGGGCCTGCATGGTGTCCATGCAACCACGAGCTGTTTTCATCTAAATGCTCAAATAGAAGAAGAAAACCTTGGCAATAGGACTATGCTCTGAGGGCAGGTACTGAGAACAGATGAAATGCTTGAAAGTCATCATAGTTATCATTAATAATTTCAGCTTCACCTGCTCTGCAGTACTAGTGTGTGTGAGGACCTGACCCACTGGGCCCCAAGAGGGGTCCTTGAGCCAGCCATGTTTTGTGCCTGGTCTGTGCTGCTCACTGGCACAGGCACGTCTTGGTAGCCAAAGGACAAGCACGGGCAGCCCATGGCTGTTCTGATCCGTGCCATCAGGAACGGACTCCTACTTGACACCGCCGTGGAGCAAGGACCTCGTTCCAGCCCAGGGAGCTGCTTCGCTCCTTCAGCTGTAACGAGAGCCCAAACTGGAGCAAAGAGCTGAACAAGGTGGGTCTGTCAGTGGGTCTCCGGGGGTTTATAATGCTAGAGCAGAAACGATCCCACGCCGACTCCTGAAACACATCCCCCTCCATTAAGAGGGTAGATGGATAGTCCTTCCCTCCCCCTTTCACTCTCTTTTCTCCCCTCCCGGAGGTCACCTTCAGCCGGGAGGCAGTGTGCCCCCAGGCCCAGAGCCATGGGGACGGGGCGGAGCGTCACGCTCACCCCGGAGCGCTGGCAGCCCCCTGCGGCCGCTGGCGCAGCCTGAGCCCGGCGGCTGCGGCGAGGGGAGCACGGCAGGCGCGGCTGGCCGGCTGTCCTGCGCTGCTGGAGAAGGTGAGAGGCTTAGTGCCGGCGGAAAGGAGAGTGGGAAGGGAAGTTACAGCGGTGGCAGGATGAAAGACACTGGACAGGCGTGTAGAAGGGCTTCCATCCGTCTCAAACTGGTTTTGGAGACCCGAGCGTGGTGTGCCGGCACAATCCGGAGTGCACCCACTTCCCCCAGTGGGTTGATGGAGAGCTCGTTGGTAGCTTTGCCCTGGAAAGTCGCTTGTGTCCACTTGTGTTCGGTGGGTTGGTTGGGAGAAAGGTGTGATGTGGCTTGGTCCCAGTGAGATTGCGGCCGGTTTCTGTCCGAGGAGGCTGTGGAGTGCTGCATGCTCGGAGAGGCTTACGGGGCTCTCCGGGGAGGCTGCGGGGTGCCTCTGCCCAGAACAGCGGTACCGGCACAGTCATGCCATTCTCTGCAGCGAGATTAAACACTAGCCCGCCGACCAGTTCTAGAAAGAAGCTCATAAATCTACCAGCAGTAAGGCCACAAGCAAACATTGCGATAATCTGTTCTTATCCTTTGCTGTATTAAACGTGGTTTGCACCAGAGTAGACCTTTTCGGGAAAAAAAAAAAAAAAAACACCACAACAAAAAAACCAACAAAACTCCATGCTATTCTTGAACCAAAAGTTATGAAGATGGAAGGATATTCTTCCATAATGTTTGGTGAGAGTTTTAGGAGTAAATATCCTTCATCACAGAATCTGGGCCCCAACGGAGGTCTGAAATGGCCTCACTTCAGCTTCATCTATTGGTTTTATTATAATGCTTCTGCCTAACCAAGAGAGCACTTTTTAGTGAAATTCCAGTATTCAGAAAGGTGTATACAGATGATCGAGTAACGTCTTCACTATCTGTTTGATAAGCTATAAAAACAGCTCCACTGGAAGTTTCCCCTGTAATTTTCAGCCCTCTTGCCATTGTCATGACTTTCTCTTGTCCTTTTTCTGTCAAACTGGGGACACCAGCAGTACCTTCCTAAAGTGTGGGCTCACCAATATCATTATAAAGACAGAAAACTTCCAGTAACTGGTTCTGTTGGTCTATCAGCCTCCAGAAGAGTTCAGGAAATTTACCCAGGCTTTCTTAATATCAGTATTGTTTTAACATTTCAAGAAACATTGTAAAAAGGTAGATAGAGAAGAATACAAAGCAGAGCAAGTGGAAAAATAAATTTATTATAAAAGTACAAATTCCACTAGTGTGTGATACTCTCATTTGTAGTGCAGAAGCTGTTAACAGGTGGCCAGCTCTTCAGAAATACAGCTTCCCTAACTCAGCTGATTTTCAGAGATTAAATTTCAGGCTGTCTCATGGCATCTGTATGTAGGAACTTCTGCAGAAACTGGAGTTCACTGTAAGAGGCACATCGCCTCAGAACAGATCTCTTCTTTTGTTACAATCATCTCAGCCTACATGAATGAACAGCTGTCTCTACTTTTTTTTTTTTTTTTTTTTATGTTGTTTGGTTTTTTACAGTGAAGCTTGCTTTCTTAATTTAGCATCTGGAAAATGTTTGTTTGCCTCTCATTGCTGATGTTTCCTGCATCTGATTATTTTTGAGCATTCTCTTTAGCAGAGTGAATGCAAAAGTGGAATCTGTAACATCAGTAACCCTTGTTCTGTTATGCTCTTAGGCTTGCATCTGCAACATTAAGATGTGTATCTGTATCACTGTAGATTATTTCTATTGCAATTCTGTATCATCCAATGTCTTAAGGCCTGCAAAGGTAGTGAGGCTTCAAAAACCAAATCTACATTTCTGGATTTACATGGTGCCCATTATGCAGCATGAAAAACCTAGATGTGTCTGATTTATGTGACTTTCTCTTTTATTTTTTTTCTTTTTCCTGTCACCCATCCAATGCCAGATTAAAATCCTGGCGTCTTTGGTCATTTGAAACATTTTTGTATGTTCATGCACTAGTTTTACCAAGCTACGCATTGTCTACCCAAACCCTTTTTGTGCCATTTGCTAACATTTTCTGGATGATTTCAGTGTTTTCTTCTAGATCATTGACAAAGATAAAAGTATTACAACAGGGTTAGGATTAAAAAAAATAAATTGTGTAGGGTGAGAACAACAATAAAATATGGTATTTTCCACTATATACTGGGCTTTTAAAAATTTATTAAGAATGTATGGTTTAGACCAATGCCAGGATGAATTTGTACAGGTAACTTTCAGGAAACAACCACTGAATGGGACGTTTCTGGCAGGTGCTATATGAACCAATACCAGGATGAGAACTGCTTCAAACCAACAATTTAGAGGTTGGTGGGAAGTGCCTGCAGGTGGGGTCCTTACACAGCCCCTAGGCAGAAGTGTGGTAACAACTGAGTGATCTGAACTACTTGGTACACTGAATCCAGTTGAGCAAAATATGCTTTACTAAACATGGTACAAAAATATTCAGGTAGAAACCAGGTAGGCAGCACCCATAAAGGAGCATGAAGAGGAAGTTAATTTTTTTCCGCAACATTCCCCAGTAATTTGGAAAACCTCTGGACTCATAATGGATGTAGAAGGTAGTGCAGCCTATGTGTCATTCCTGCAGAAAGAGATCTTGAGGCCACAGCATGAGGCTGGGGGGAATTCTAGCCGAATGTGTGACAGGAGGCATTCCCCCCAAGACAGTCAGGGTTTTAATGTGGGGAATGGGAGGAGAAAAACTTTGAGGCTTTAGAAAAGAGCCACAAAACAGATCTGAGAGCTGGACAAGCGGGCGTGACAATCTCAGAGCTTGGTTTGACAATCAGACGTAAAGTTATTTGAAGGCATTGAACCAATAAGAAGACTGAGAGGTGTCTTGATCAGAGAGCATAGAGATGCTTATTCTCAATTCAAAATGTGACCACATTTTGTGGCAGCATCACATCTGTTTTTCAGCTAACTGATGCAGGCACTACAGAAGCACAGTGTGACAGATGCTTTGTGAAGCCTAAGTAAAGCATCAGTTAAATGCATAGCCTGAGCTTCATTCTGATAGTTTTACACAAAATAATTAATTGAAAACATGTTCTCATAGCCTGGGGTCATACCACTGACCACACTGCATATAAACCCTGCAGCAAGATTCTGGAGAAATTTAATAGGTATTAGAAACCTCTTTTCTCTATCTGAGAAACTTCAGCAGCACGTTTAGTAAATTCAGATTAGGTTATCATATGAATACCTAACAGCAAGAATGTTCACACTGACATTTATAATTGACCAATTGTCTCTGGATCAAGCCTGAATGACTTTTTGAAAGAGGTGTCCCAGATGCTATTTGTTATTTGGTTTGTGTTAAGGTCCTGTAGAAGGTCAGACAAGAAAGTGGACCCCACATGCCATATGCTCAAGGCCATTTTTTAATAGAGTATCTTTGATATGAGAAGAGGCTGAAACAGCTGAAACTCTTCAGCTTGGAAAAGAGAAGGCTCAGAGGGGATCTTATTGGTGTATATAAATATCTGATGAGAGGGAATGAAGAAAAGGGAGCCAGACTCTTCCAAGCAGTGATCATTGATGAGACTGTCCATCTGTGGAGATACTGAAGAGCTGGCTGGACACCTTTCTAGACAACCTGCTTCAGTTGCTGCAGCTTGAGCAGGGGAATTGGATTAGATGATCTCAAGAGGTCCCTTCCAACCTAAACACCTCTATGATTCTGTCATCATAGCATTGTCTCTGTTATACAGAGATCACACTGTCTTTGACTTTTGACAGGTATGAAGTGCTTTTCTGCACTAAATACATTAATCATTTTGGTTGAAGAACCAGAATAACATTACCTGGACTAAGACCTTGTATCTCCATAGGCTAGATCCCCCTCAGCTTCTCAGGTGGTTCAGAAGTATCTCATGATGGTGTAAAGGATGTGAGTTTTTTGCTGCTATAATTAGAGATTCTTTTGAGGAATTACAGTTTCTCACAGTCAGCAGCCTGGGAACAAGTCCTCTAGCAGGAATGAAGCACAGAAAGGATAGTAGAGGGAAGAACAGTTTTGAATTGGACTCTGCCTGCTGCTTTCAACACAGCACAGTTAAATGGTGAGTGCATCCTGGCCAGGGCCCTGGTGACCTCCTCTTCAGTGCTTGTCAATCTGCAAAGAGGAAATGACACTTTAGAAGGTATCAGAAGTAGGTGCAGAGCACCCAGGCACACTCTACTCAGCAGTGACCCAAATTTGATCCTCACTTACCTTCCTAGCTAATCACAGTGGCATCTCAAAGAAAGACCTGACAACGTCAGCTATTTTCTCAAGTATGGACTTTGTCTTGTAATTAATGGCTTCAATGGCAGCAAGGGCCAAAGTCTGCAGACTGTTCTGGAGTGGCTGCAGCTGGGGCTCCCTTCACAAGGAACCCTGATCAGACCCACAGGTCACAGGCCCTCAAGAAATTATACCCACATCCTCTGGATGATCTGTTTTTCCAAGCTGGCTCATTCATTTTAATGCTCTACTCTGAACCTCGACCATTTGCCCTTCCATGCTATGGGGGCCATGGATGGAAGTATGGATCTGTTCCGCCTATGTTGCAGTTGACTTGAATTGTGAACTGGAAGGATACAAGAATTTTTGGGATTTGGGTTGCTCTGGGGTGGTTTTTTTTGGTTTGGTTTGTTTTTGTTTGTTTTTTTTTTTTTTTTTTTTGAGGGGGGTGGTGTGCGTGTTTGTGTGTGAGGTTTTTTTTTTTTGTTTTTGTTTTTTGTTTTTTTTTTTTTTTAATTTTTTTTCTTGGGAAAGCTTATGAACTGAAATATTTTCACTCCCTAAGGTGAACTGAGAACCAAGAATATACAGAAAAGCACATCCTCCCACTCACAAGAGCAAGTTTTAGCATAGTAAATAGGAGACAAATAAAGAATCATATAAAATAGATGAATCTTGTTGCAAATAATTCAATGCTAATAAAAGATATTAATTAATAGATGCTTGAAAAGTATATAACTATTGAATAATACTTAAAGTTGATGCGGCAAGAAGATTCTAACCTTCGGGCTAAGTATCAGTTGCCAGCATACAAGGGAAGAAATTTTACCTAACCCAGGTTTGAGAATTTCAGTTATCTAGGAAGATTGTGAACCATTTTCTGTCAAGAACTTGAATGTGACCATGAATTTGATATAGGAGAAACACTGTCTTGCAGAAGAGAGTTGGTATTTTTTGTTGGTTTTTTTTTCACAAATATTGATATATTTTCTTCCAGTGTTCTTCAAATGACAAGCAGACATCTCTCCTGTTGTTCCACTCCACTCTTTAATGTGGCTTTAGCTTATCTAATATCAAAGGGAGGTCTATACCTTTCCCAGGTCTATTACATTTTAGGTTTTTTCTCTGTATTCTGCCTAATTTTTTCTTTCTATAACACCTAAATATGGAAGGTGCCAGTTTGGAAATATTGTTGGCAGGGTGGATCCATTTGTGGGTTCTGAGATGCCCTTGCTATCTGGAATTTCCCAAGCCTTGTTGGCTGGGCAGCAAGCAGGAGGACTTCAAAGCAAAATCTTGAAAATACTTGTTCTTCCCAGCCTTCCATTTATCCCCTCCCATGCAAGCACTTGTGCATTGTTATACTGTCTATGGACTGTACTAAATTTGACTGCTGTTGACTCTCGCACCAAATCAAAGCCTTTGCAGAAAAATAGGGCCAATGACTTGGTACTTCTGAATTGGATAAGATTTAGAAATGCAGGCTAGGAGAGAGGGAAGAGAAAAGAAGGAGAACTTTTCCACAAATAGTCCCAGGCTCCTGTAGAAATCCAGCCTTGTTGTAGATTTCCCAGGTTTAAATAATTATTTTTTTCCAAATTTCTTTATTTTGAAGAATGACTGGCTTTAGCAGCAGTGGGTTTCCTTTGCAGAAGAAAGATATAGACATATTGGAACAAATCCAGACAATGAAGACAGTTAAGATATGGGAGTATCTCTCATAGGAGGAGAGGCTAACAGAGCTGGGACTTGATCAGCCTCAAGAAGAGAAGGCTTGAGGGGATCATCTGATCGATGCATATGAATACTGGCAAAAACACACAACCAGGTGTATCACAGTATCAGATGATACTGAGTGACAGAACAAGAGGCAGTGGGCCTGAAACAGAATTTCTATTTAAGCATAAGTTAGAATCTTTTTTACCATAAAGGTGATTGAACACTGGAACAGGTTACCCACAGCAGCTGCAGAGTCTCCATCCTTGTAGATATTTAAAAATGGGCTGGGCACAACCTGCTCTAGATAACCCTCCTCTGGGCAGGATGTTGCAATAAGCGGTCTCCAGAAGTACCTTCTGGCACTGACCATCCTGGTTCTGTGACCTTGCTCCAAGGCCTGGAGGAACTCCCAGGCCCAAAGTGCCTTGTATAGAGCAGAAGGAGGTAGACAGGGAGAGAGCACTGCCACAGAGGCCTTAAAATGCTGCCTTGTAGCTGCTGGGAAAAGTGAAAAAAATCTTCTCTGAAATGGGTCTGAAGCACCTGGCTAGAGCTCAAAATGCCATTGATGTCCAAGGTTACTTCCTGTGTAAGTTACTTGGCTGCACAGATGCATGACTTTTGGTCAGAAATGTCATCAGGCATGTGAGGTACTGAACTCCCTTTGGCTGTGCCTCTGCCTAAGGGGCAGGTCTGTCTCGTCTGCTACCTCAAGGACTTTCTCCAGTAAGCAGCAGAGGTGGAATTATGAGTAGAGAGATGAGGTCTTGCTGAAGTAAGCTAAGGAGAGCAAGAGGAGGTGACTGGGTCACACTTGAAAATCTGGGGCTCTATTAATATTTTTCCTGTCGTCTAATATTAGGCAAAAGGATTAATGGACTGGAGGAGGTTCCCTTCAATACAGAGACCTTTTTTGTGATGAGGGGCTTTGCCCAGAGATGTGCTGTATAAAAGCACAAATTCAACTTTAACACAGCAGCAAGAATGCTCAGGTTGCAGTTGGCAGGAATATTCCCTGCCATGGCATGGTTTGTGATGCATGTCCGATCTGGCTTTCTGTGTGTGCTGTGATGTTCCTGACTCTGGCTGTGGTGTTTCTGCAGCACTCAGCGATGGCCGAGAGCTCTGCTGTGACTGCAGCAGTGTCAGAGAGAGCAGCACCAACCAAGCTGGAGGAGCTCCTGGAGATCACTGCTCAGAGCCTGGTGCACGCTGAGGTGGCAGAGCACTATGAGGTTATCCGGGAACTGGGCAGGGGCAAGTATGGCCATGTGATGCTGGTGACCCACAGGCAGAGAGGTAAGGAACTGGCTGTGCCCTGTGAACTACTATGTCTTGTCTCCTCTCCACTGACCAGGGCATGGGGCATGGTGGTGGGCTGGTGGCACGTAAGGGCCAGGCATGAGGCATGGCAGGGAGGATTCCCAGGGATGCCAGCAGGATGGGGACCTCCCCAGCCAGGAACCATCCCACCACATCCAGCCAGGGACCAGGTGATGGCAGGGGGCAGCCCAGAACATCTGGCAAGATTACAGTTATAAAACAGGTCCAAGGTCAAGCCGAGAAGTTAATCCACAAGTGAGGATCAAGAGAGTTCACAGATAGGCACCAGCTGGCATGTGATATAGGTGGAAAGAGCAGTCCCACCACAGGGCACAGTCAAGGAGCCCCAAGCCTGAGCTGAAGTTGTGCCCTAAGGCCCATGATCACAGGCTGTGAATGAAGGCCCTGGCTTGGCCATATGAGTGCCCTGACATGAGTGCTCTTCCTCAGTAGTCCCAGCTCAGACTGATGGGCCCATGTATCCTGAATGTCCCTGCTCTGCCCAGGGCTCTTGTGCATGGCCAGGGCTCAAAACCCACACCAGTGGCAGTGCCTGTTCCCAGACATGGTGTCCACAGGGTATACCCACACAACCTTTGGGCTAGAGACCTCCCTGAAGACTGCCTAGATCTGTGGCTGCTCTGTCTTGCCTTGGTATGACTTTCAGAGGAGTCAAACTCTTCCCATCCCCAGGGACTCCTATGGCACTCAAGCTGCTACCCAAAGCCAGTACCAAGCTGCACACCTTCCTCTATGAGTATTGTGTAGCACTCTCCCTTGCCACCCACCCTGCCATCATCAGCATGTTTGGAATTGCCATTGAGTCCAGCCAGTACTATGGTTTCCTCTATGAACCAGCGCTGCACAAAGACCTCATCTCTATCATCAAACCCCGTGTGAGTGTTGCTACAAGGCCATGGGGACTGGGCTGTGGCATCTGAAGGCTGGCTGGGTCAGAGGGAGGGAGATAAAGGCAATGGACTGTGGGCTCATCTGGGGTCTGTAGCACTGAAGCAGCCTTGGGCTGGCAGGGTGAGGAATGCAAAGGTCTTTCCCAGTGCAGAGCACTCTGGTGAGAGCCCAGCTGGCAGGGCTGCCAAGGTGCCCTGTGTGTGTCATCCCGCCCGTCTCTCTCCCTGTGCAGGATGGGATCCCGGAGCTGGCCGCAAAGCAGTGTGCCAGGCAGCTCGTGAGTGCTCTGGAGTTCATCCACAGCCGGGGGCTGGTGTACCGCGACATCAAGCCCGAGAATGTGCTGCTCTTCGATCCCGACTGCCGGCTCGTCAAACTCACGGACTTCGGGCTCACGCGGCCCAAGGGCACCAAGCTCAAGCTGGTGGCCGGGGTCATCCCCTACACCGCCCCCGAGCTGAGCAGCACTGCTGATGCCCAGGGGGTGCCCATCGACACCAGCATGGATGCCTGGGCCTTCGGGGTGCTGCTTTTCTGCCTGCTGACTGGCTACTTCCCCTGGGAGCAGAGCCTGCCAGAGGACCCTTTCTTTGAGGACTTCATGCAGTGGCAGGAGACAGGCCTAGAAAAGGACGTGCCCCGGCACTGGAGGCGGCTGACAGCCGAGGCTGCGGGGATGCTACGGAGCCTGCTGGCCCTAGATCCCGCCAAGCGCGGCCCCGTCAGTGGCGTGCTGCGCTACGTCCACTGCCCTTGGCGGGTGGAGGATGGGCGCTCCATCCCATCCTAATGAGGAGGCTGCCGTGAAATCCTAGAGCAGGAGGGAAGGAGGGTCTCAGCCTGCAAGGGGCTTCAGGGTTTGGGCACCTGAGCGTGAGAGGCCATGGGGACCCAGAGAGTGGCTTCTCGGCAGCGCTGTCCCTGCTGCCACAGAGTCAAGCTTCTCCCCCAGCTGATGTCCCTCACCCCACGACTCAGTGCTGCCCAGCGCCACCTCCTTGTGGCTTGAAAACATCTTTCTCTTGGAAATGACTCTGTGTGAAGCATCCACTTGTTTCCTGGCCCAGGAGCTCCAGGGAGTTATTTAGGCTGCAGCACCTGCCGTGTCTCAAAATAGAGCAAAATATGTACTTTTGTGTTCCTGTATGTGGTTCGTTTTCCCTCTTAATAAATGTCTGTTGGGACGCACTTGCTGTTGGGAAGCAGGGAGCTTACCAGAACTTGCAGCTATCTCAGGACAAGCTGTCCAAGGCAGGCACCATCTCTGAATGCTGCCTGTGCCCACAGCAGGACCCCTGGAGGGTGGTGTCAGGCTGGTGGGGTGGAGGGGCTGGGGAGACCCCAGCACATGGCCATGGATGACAGCTGGGGAATGGTTATGGTGTTGGGGTTATCTCATGCCAGCCCAAACACATCTCTTCCCTTGTACTGCCTTCAGGTCCTAAGACGATGTCCTTCATGCTCTTTTAGATGCCTGGTTACCCCTCTAGAAGACCTTCCTTTTCCCTTTTCCTGTCATTTCTTTAACTCTTCCCTAGACACAGGCCTATCATAATGATACCCTCCTAGGTGCGCATTGTGATCCTGAAAAGGAGTAGCAAAGAGGGAATTAGGTGTTAGTAGCCCTTTTTACTTTTCTACCTCTTTTCAGTCCCCATGATTTTGCTGTTGGTAATAATCCATTTCTGCACTTAACCTGGTCTTTTGCTGGAAACATTCACAGCTTGTTTTCCACTCTCAGGGGCTTAATAGCTTCTAAAAATGCAGTATCCCAGCACTATACTTTTTAGTGTCCCAGCTTTTTTTTCTTGTCAGACCCTTTCTTGCACACACTCTTTCTTCTATGCTTCCCCAATCTCCAGCTCTTTTTTTCCAGCTGCTTCTCACCCACTGGCATTTTAGCATTATGTAACTTCTCTACTAATACTACCCATCACCTGGTAAACACCTTTTGTTCACTGTTCTCTCAGCAACATCACCTCTGTACTACTATTTTGTGCTGTTCCTGCTCCCTACATCACTTAGGCCTCGAGTCTTCCTTCCAGCTCCCCAACCTACCTTACCAAGCAGCATTATGCTCACACTGTCCAAGATACAGTTTTCTTCTGCTCACTTCCATCTCTTAGAATCTTTCGTTACTTGAAATCATAATAAGTGCTGCTCAACTCCAGCCTGCTGAGATTTGGCTTTAATTACTCTTTAATTACTATAGGAATAGCAGAAGAGTGTTAAGGTGCCAATAGTTCCTGTATTTAAAGTGGAGAACCCTTAAGACCAGTTGATCTAAATGCCAGGTAGCTGGCAACTATCCAGTGAAAAATAATGGAAAATTTGTTACAGATGCTTGCTAATGGAGAATTACAGAACAGGAAGGTGGCTTTTTGGAATGAGACATTCAATTTTATATTTTATATTAAAATCTTGTTTGATACAGTAAATTCATAGCATTATGGTACAGAGTTTTTGTAAGGCATGACCTATTGATAAAAAGAGAATTATGGTATGTTGTATTGGTTCAGAAATTGCACTATGCAAAGTTCCTAAAGTATAGATTAAGTGGATTGAGAACTTTCAATAGGCAGAAGAGATACTTGTCTGCTTGGAATGCTCTATTCTGTTTGGTTTCTGCAGGGATCTGTTGTTAAATGAAAACTGGTTAACATTTCCAACCATGATTTTAAGGAAAATGCAAAGCACATAAAACAGGTGACACAGGCATGAATAGGGTGGTAGCAAGAGGAACAGGCTAGTCAAAGAGATCTGGCTAACTTGATAAGTATATTCAAACAAAATACATTTTCTTACAGGTAGGAGAAACATAATTAAGTAGGAACACATAGGAATAAAAGCCATCCTTATAAAAGGACCCCTAAAAACTTGCCAAGTCACAGAGGATACACAAGATTACATGCATTCTTATTGTGTTGTCCTGTGAAAAAAGGCAAATGGGCTCCTTGCATGGCTAAAGAGGGGGAAAGAGTAGGGATGGTGAAATCTTCAGCAAAAACAGCTAACAGGATTCCTGCTGGCCTAAAGATGAGTATGGGAAGTAGGAGTGTGTGATCAGTATTTGATACCTCCTGGGTATGGTACCACAATTACAGGCAAGCTGGAAAACTGGAGACAGTTCAGAAAAAAACATGGTGAGACTGTGGTTTAAAGCTGTAAGAAAGCCTTAAATAAACTAGCAAGCTAAACTATGTAAAATAGGAAGACTGTGTGGTGAATTGATTATGGTATAGAATACTGAGGAGAAAATACCAGCTACTAATGACATTTTTTAATTTGAGGATGATCAAGAGCAGCTATGAGAGGTTGAAGCCAAACACTCCTGCAGTGAGGTTCTTGCCTACCGAAAGAAACCATCGTATGAGCAGAGGCTGAAAGAATGGGGAATGTTCAGCGGAGAGAGAAGAGTCAGTCATACCTTTTTATACTTCCAGGCACAAGTATAAATTGTGAGAGGGGAGGCATTTAAACAAAAGAAAAATGGCTTTATGGTGATGGTGGCCAAACTTCGTAACATTGGTTGTGTGTCTATGGCTTTGGAGGAGTTCAAAAGATGATTGGACAAGGCTCTGGTAAACTTTCTCTAGCTGTCTCTCTTCTGAGAAGAAGATTGGTGTAGGCAATCTTCATGCATCCTGTCTGGTATCAACCATGCTGTGATTCCACATCATTTTTTATTTTGAAGACACTCTGTGTTGCAGCTAAGGATGTTTAGGGCTCCCAAGTGTGTCTCCTTTGGAATTGCACAGCATGGTCTCAGCAAAGCTGTGTGCCAAATGCAAAACTGGCTTGACAAGAAAGGGTCAGCAAGATTTTAGGATTATTCCAAATTAAAGTAGACATGAACTGATGAAACACTGACATCTTTGGGGAAACAAATCGAGCTGTCCCATGCCATCAAGACCCAGGCTGTTTTTTTGCAGGAGCCAATTATGCCAATGAGGATGAGAACAATGAGTGCTGCCTGACAAAGGCAATGTGACAGGTTAATGGCAGTGAGAAGTGGCAATGACCAGGATTGTTTCTCTGTCTCCTTTGTCACAGTGCCTTGAGACTTTGGTAGAAGGGGTTTCTGCTGCCAGAAGGTTGTGTGATGCATAGTGAAGTGATGAAATCAGCACTGTGGCTGCATCATGCATGTGATGGTGGTGGGGACAGGGCTGCAAATGAAGGAAGCACAGATTTGAGCACAGTGGCAAAAGGACGTGCCTTGAGCCAAGTTCCCAACTCAGGCTTCTTTTCTCAGTAGCTTGTTCATAATTGCAGTTGGATTTCTTAAATCAATGAATAAACAGATCTGGAAAAGACTATCCCCAGGGGGTCTGGAAAAGGATCTGGTTGCCCCCATCACCCCTGGAGCAGCTGTTGGGAGAGGCTGAATGGAAGGGAGCTGTGTGCAAACACACCGGCCCTTTGCATGCCCAGCCTCTGGCTGCAGGAGGGCTGGCCAGGTGCCCAGCACTGTAAAGGGCAACATCTCAGCTAATGTAGGCATGAGGGATGGGGTGGATCTGGTGTCAGCCTCAAAGGGGCATCAGGTGGCTCTGAAGAGGAGGAAAAAACGTGGTACTTCACTCCTCTGTGGGATGGAATGAAGGGATAAATTGGGTACCCAGCTCACCACACTATGTGAGTTCTGGCTGCAGGTCCAAGAAGTGTGAATCCAGGCCCTGGTGTCCTGATGCCTGCAGCACACTGCATGCATGGGCTGGGAGCATGGATTCTATGGCTTTTGATGGGATATATGCTCTATATTTCTAGATCCCCTTGTGCACCTCACTATGGATTCTGTTTCCACTTCTGCAGTGTACACTCCACATGGCTCCTCAATAGTTAAACTCAGCAGCAGCCCAGGGAATGTGGTGCAGATCAGAGACTGTGGCATGTAGGGAAAGTATGGGTCAACACTGTGGGCAGAAAGGTCATGGGTTGAACCAGGATCTCTTAACTGAATAGATAATTTGATTGCAACTCTTCTCGCAGGTAGGAAGTGTTGTTAGGAAGAAGTGAGTTTGCTAGACAGAGACGTGAAAATTCAGGCTGATTTGAAAGTGATGACCCAAGTCATGATAATGGTTAAGCAGTGCCCCAGATGAGTCATCTCAGAATTAAAATACTGAATGCTAAAGAGAGACTGTAGGCAAATTATTTGGGCTAACACAGGTCAGAAGTGTCCCCAACACAGAGACTGTGTTGTGGTGCCGGCTGGACTCAGGACAAAAGGCAGGGTAGGACCAAATTGCATAGTGGAGGCAATGTCATCTCCTCTTTCTACAGGAAGAATAATGAAAGTCACTCTATTGGAAGCTGGAGCAGTGACTAAAGGCAGGGTAGAGACCCAGCCTTAAGGGATTTAGCAGTTAGGCTGCTGGAGTAATTTCTAGAAGCTTGCATATAACTTTCCTTCTGCTTTGTCAACTCCAACACTATGTTAGTTCCATCCCTTACCACTTAAACTCCTTTAAGTATCATTACTGTGACTGAATCAGTTTCTTAAGAAGGGTGGCATTCCCCAGCATTCCCTGAACAAGACCACATGCTCACCACTCTGTGTGACCCTTCCCACCCTGCACACAAGTGTCAGGTCTTGAGACTGCAAAAGGACTGAGCACCAGTTACAAAAAATGAGTGGAGGAAAGCATCTCAGGCCAGGGAATATGATAGGGCAGATGCAGGACTGCATGATGTGTGAGCCTAACTCCTCCCACACTGCTTGTTCTTGAATTTTGACTTTCACTTCAAAGAAAAAGCAGGCCAGAGCTTTGTTAAAAGCCATAAAATATGGCCCTGTTCTGAGCAACTCTCCTGAGCACAGGGATAGGAAGAGAAAGTAGCTAGAGAATAAAAACGGTGAAATCTGTTACCTTTAATTCTTACTCATGTAGGGGCATGTTGATGACAACTCCAACCCAGCTGATGTCTTCTAGAGCTGCCTGTAGCTGAGAAGCCATGAAAAATCATAAAATGCCATTGTTGTGCCAAAGAGTTGCAGGATTGAAAGTTACTGGAGCACAAGATACCTGACATGGAGTCCTTGACATGGAGTTTCAGCTTTTAGCCTTTTTTTTTACCTCTATCCTGCATCCATGGGTGGAGATGCAGAAACCAGAGGGAAATACCTTAGACAGAAAATCAAAGGAACTGCCTTGGTGTTTTTCACATCCTATAGCTTGCACAGTACCTTGCTACCCGTGCTGTAATTTTAGTTCCCCTTGTGCTGTGCTATCTGTGTTGCTGGTGACCACAAGGAGACAAGTGACCACTAATAAATCCACTAATGGCTGGTATCAGCCAGCATCCTAGACTTCCCTAGTTAGGATGCACCGAGGTCTGACAGCCAGGCACACCAGCCAATAATCTGGGCTTGCCCATATACAGATCTGCCTGTTGCTGTGGTGCATTTGTTTTCTTTCCCCTGGGCTGACTGGCAGCTGGGCATGTTTATAACCCCTGTGCCTTGGCTCAGCTCTTGCGAGAGAGGGAGGAAAGGGGATTTGGCCTGGCCCAGGGTGGTGACAGAAGGTGGTCACGGCTGTCACACAGACTAATTGCACTTGTAACCCTCTTTGCTGTTTACAAGCTGCCCCCCACCAAGGACTCGTGTCTCTGGCTGGCACCTGTGGCTTGGGGTAGACTCACACCAGGCTCCAGCTTCCCTGGTAGCCACCTTCTGTGTGCTAACTCAGAGTGCAGCTTCCACCTGTACTTTGCTGACATATTTCTTAGTGGGTAGCCGGAAAAATGATTCACGACTGAACAGATTTATTTAAGTGTGGTGCTCAGGAGAAAATATATCTTCAGTGGTAAAACACTAGTTTTTTTTAAGTGTGTATCTGACATCTAGATATACAGAGCTGGCTTCAAGCAAAGCAGTCATATTACCATGATTAGAGGTGGTGCAGATGTCTTCAAACTGCTGCTTGAACAGTCCTGTGTCCTTGACCCCAGTGTTGCCCAGTGCCTGGCACAGCTGGTTGTCTTCCCTTCCACTGGTGGAGTAGGCAATGGAAGCAGAGCAAGGACAGAAATGTCCAGGCATTTGTTGACATCTGCTGAATTCACTCTTTCCAAATTCAGGTAGAGAAAAAGTGGCAGCTTTCACATCCCCTTGTTCTGTCACTAACAGTTGTTGCAGCTGACATTTGCTTTGAGATATTATTTTATCTTCCTCTTCAGGACAGTAAATCTCACAGAGATTGCCAAATGCAGTGCTAACTCACAATTGTCTTCCCTAGGGGCATCCTGGACAGGCTTAACTCCTGACAATTCCTTTAGCAGAACCTCTCTCTGCTTTACTCTGCACCCTTTCTGCACTTGCTTCATGACTTTTGGTTGCTGAGCCCTCTTGGAAGAAACCAAAACGCATTTAATTGTTCATACCTTTATGATGGATAAGCCCTTTGTTGCCTACAGGTCAGTTCCCTGAGGTGTGAATTTGTTTACCTGTCTAAAGCCCTTAGAAATGAGCCAGATGAGCAAATGGTAGACCTCCATGCCTTTGAACTGGACAATACAGATTAAGGGCAGGAATTTTACAATACACCAGATTTACATGATGGATCAAACTACAGACAGACACGACTGTCCTAGTCCAGGACTCAGCATTGTTGCATACAGCCACATGTATCATGGAGGCATGATAGGAATAGCTGTGCTATCCTCAGAGGTACAGATTGTCCCAGGTGAGAACTGCTCCATGGATATGAGGCTTTGGTAAAATTACAGTGCTCACACTGCTGGACTAACATCTCTTACACTGAAAGAAAGGAAGGGACCCTTTTCCTCCTTCAGTTCTGAGGAACTTTCAGGGATTTCTATGGTACAGTTTATTTTCTCTCCCTTTCTTTCATTTTTTTCAGTCTTTCTCACACTTTGAGCCCTGTTTCTGTATCACTTGCCCATCCACTTTTTCCCTTTGCTGGGATCATCCTGGTGCAAACGAAATATCCCTTTATACCAATCCCTGGACGACTTTATATCCTCAAGAAGCAGCACAGGACACTCCCTGTGGCTCCTTTCACTGATTTGGCAGAGGTGCCACTCTTTTGGATCAGTTCACTTGCACCACTGATTAGGGGATTGTAGCAAGAAGCAGCATGCACTTGTGTCCTCAGGTTCCCCTCTCTCACATGCGTACTGCTCAGAGTACTTCAGAGAAGGCTGCAGTGCCTTTATCCCATCAGGACTGTTTATCCCTCAGCTGGAAATGTAAGAGGACACTTGCACAAAGAGCAGCTGCTGTTTGGGTCCTGCTTGTAGTGGGGTAGGAGGGGACTTCAGCGGGCAAGTTGGGTGGCTTCTATTCCCAGCATGGAGGAGGTGAGTGCAGAGGGAAGCTGGACCTCCTGGTGATTCTCTGCATGTCTTTGAAGGTGTTCTTTGCCAGCCTCTGATTTTACTGTTACTGGGCTGCCCTAGGAACTGCTCAACTGATTGTGGTCTCTTCTGTACTGCTCCATAATGGAAATCTAGGGATGAAGTAGGAGCCATGATAGGCAGCCATTCTGCCCTAACCCTGAGCAGCCTGCCACCCTCCCACTGGTTCCTGGCTACACAAGGGCATGTCAGAAATTGGATAGGGCTGGCAGAGACCTGGCTGTAACAGGATGCCCCTGTCCTTTCCTTTCTTTATGTGACAGGAGAGAGATGAGTTTATGGCATGTGGTGTGTGGGGGCTGCCAAGTGGCCCTGGTGGAAAGAATGGTGGCACCTCAAGGGGGTAGCTTGCCACCACCACCACAAATCTGTTTGGTTCAATGGGTGGAAACCTTGCTGATAAGCAGTTTGGATACAAAGGAAAGTCTTGAGCTGCAACTTGGGTCACCCAGCAGGCTGGAAACAATATTTTAGTAATCCTGACTTCAGGTCTCATTAATCATTAGACATGTCACTATTCTTCTGGAGTTAGGCAGAGAATTGCAGGTCCTGACCCTGACTGCTCATTTTCCTTTCCACTCATTCCCTTCTTACCTCATGTTAGGGAAAGTAAGGGCAACAATGTCTGTATGGACCCAGGTCCCATTTCCTGTGTTTCCAGTTTTTGGCATGGCTACTCATTTTGCCAAGCTCTGATACAGATTTTGTTGTTACTCTTTAGTGGCTCTTGCTAGCAAGTAGAGGATGGCTGGGTATCATCCTTATGTTAGAATTATGCAGGGGAGAGTAACATGTCAGGACCAGTGCTCAGGTTGGATTAGGCTGGATTTTGCATCCCTGCTTCTAAATTTCCAGCTTCTTCTTAAGGTTTGAGGAGAATGCCATGGGGAAACTGCTGTTTTCCCATAGGTAATCCTAATTAGATGGTAAAGAAAAAGAAAGAGAAATTAGAAGAGAAATCAGAATCTTTGGTAGAGGAGAGGAACCTTTCCTTATCAAGAGCAAAACCAGAGCATTTGCAAAGCTAACTCACTTTAAATTGGATACTGTTCCACTCTTTCTTCCAGCTCTTCCCTTTATTCTGGGGTCTCATGGGATACTGGAAGAAATTTCCATGCTGTCCACAAAGCTGTTGCTTTGCAAATTTCCCTCATGTCTTTGAACATATATTTACTTCAGAAATAAATCTGGTAACCATTTCATTGACATATTTTTTTTGCAATTAGGGTTACTACCTGGCAGGCTGCAGACAAGGGAAGAGCTTATGTAGACACATGTTGCTTAGGTTAGGGGAGTGAATCTCACCCTTCTGTATAGCTTGTCAGACAAGCACCAGCACACCTGTCATACCTGAGCAGTCACTAAAGCAGACAATTCTTGCCTGTGCCATGGGGCTGAAAAAGAAGCATTTAAAAACAGAAAATCAGGCAATAAATGTCTTGCAACAGACTTCACAGCCTCAGACAAGAAGAATTTATTGGATTTTCTTCACACTAAGATGTTTTCTTTCCTTATAGTGCTGTCACTAGGCTAGTGATATGGGAATAACTGAGAATAGTTGCTGAGAAAGGGGTTTACAGTCTTCTCAAACCTTCCCAATTTTCAGGCCTACAGTTTTGCCCCAAGATTTACTTATGTTAGTGTGCAGAGAGGATAAATGTACATGTTTACTGTAGGTAAACTGAGTAAATTGAACACTAGATAAATTCAGCCTTAGTTTAGAAGCTGGTAAACTGTGGTAGCATGTAAACTGGGGTATGTGTAAATGATTTCCTGCACACCCTTTCTGTATTCCTCTTCCCTGATGGAGCACAGCCTGGGTGTGCACTGTTACTGGTCACTCCGGTCCTGACTTCCACAGAAATCCTGGCACACAGAGCAGAAGCCAACAGGACCAGGTCTCTGATGTGAACAATCAGGACACCAGATCTGCTGAATTACCCTCTGTGTGCTCAACAGGACTCCTGCTGTCTCATCTGTGGCACTACTTAAACCCTCATAGGAGCTGGCTTGACTTCCTTTAATGACCTGGAGCAGAGACTACAGCTCAAATCTGGAAGAAAGGATTATACTCCCACACTAACTACTGATGGTGTGTGATTCTGTCCGCATTCTGCCTTATCTGCAGAGTAATTTCTCAGAGCAAGGTATGATCTGCTTTTTGCATTACCTTAAAGGGACTGTTTCACTACAGGAATTCTCACTGCCGCATCTCAGTGCCTTGGATGCTCACACTGCTGCATTGCAGTAGCTGAAGCTTCCAGTGCTGGGAGTGTGCCAAGGATTCAAACACCCATGCCCACTATAACTCCTGCCTCAGGAATCCAAATTTGCCTGGGCCTTAGTAACATGACCTGTTTTCCACCAGCTCTAAAGTACTCCCTCCAGAACTGAGTTTCATCTTCTCTCATACTTAGCTTCAGCCAAGGAATTAAATCACTGCAACAGCCTCTGAACTTTGTTGTCCCTGTTAACTTCTGCACTTCTACTCAAAAGCATTAATGTTCACTGCTCAGTTTTAGAATAGGTACATCCTCTGTTCTCTGCTCTTCCTAAACAATCAGGAGCTGGAGGTTACATACTTTATATATTAGCAAAAAGAGAAGAAATTGCTGCAAACTTTCTTTGTCAAGGAAAAGAAGGCAAGGCTGTGAGGATCTGTCCATCTCCTGGGCACTCGCATGATCCCTGCATGAAATAGCAAGAAAGAGAGCTTGACCCAGATCCTGGGGAGTCAGAAATGGAGCTCCCATGGGATGTGTAGCTGTAGCTTTTCTTAGGAGTGAGTCAACATAGCTGAAAAGCAAGGCAGCATAGCGAGTGTTAAGAGGATGTACCATTGCAACCTTGTGTTGAAGTTACTCAGCTAAGGATGTTTCCTAAGTGGATTTTCAGTCATTTCAGTCACTCCTTCTTCCCCACTGCTCACTGTACATCACCTTCTGTCCCTCTGTGCTCACTCCCAATCACTAGCACTTGCACTCACTTAACCTTAACTATTAGTGCTGCCCTTAAATCAAAGGCAGTGCTGGAAACTTGCCTTTCCCAGCCTTTGGCCTTCCTCCAATGACAGCGGACGTGTTAATGAGAAGCCCTCATATCTAACTGTCTAGTCAAGGCACTTGCAAAATGCCAGCCAGCACAGTAGCTGGATGTGGAAAACAGAAACCAGCTAACGTCAGCTCAGAGCAAGACTCAAATTCAAAGAGCAGCAGAGAGCAGGGAGAATCCATGACCACTGGGGGTGAGTACATCAAGATATGATTCAAGGGTCCTTGGAGAAGTGTCACTGAGCTGAGGGTGGGGACCATCAGTTCCTGCCAGTGGGTTTTGGGTACACACACCTGGGAGCAGGCAGATGGAGAGTGAGTGGCGTACGCGTGGGGGAATGGTCAGGAGATTGCAGAGCACTTCTCACTTGTGAGCTGGGTGATGAGAACGGTCAGTGAGTGATGAGTGCCAGCAGCTGGTAGAGAATTTCACCACGAGACAGTTCAGTTTAGAGAGTGAGAACTCAGCAATTTTAATGTTGGGCAGTTTTTTTTATGATACTTTGAGAACTAGGTGCCATAAGGTGCATAAATCAAATCTTGAAACTGAGACAGTGTGAGACCCTGATGCCCTGACATCAGAGCAGCTGAGGTGACACTAGATAGTTCCCTGTGTACATGGGTTCTGTTTGTGCCAGCAGGGAAACCACCCCCTCATGATCTGGAGTGAAAAGATAAATGACGTTTTTTAGGAATCAGCCTGGTTACTTACGAGTTTTAGAGAAACAGACGAGTTTCTTCACATGGTATAAAAAAGCACCATACTGAATAAAAAATCACAAAATCTCTAAATTCAAACCAGATTTTAAAATGTTATACTTATTATATATAAGTTATACTTATTTTTCTTTTAGAACCAAATAATGTCAAATTAAATGTGAATTCAAGGAAATCTTTACAAGACCATTCATCAATTATTCAACTAATCAAAATATTTAAAGAGGGAAAGCAATGCTGCTTCAGTGGCATTTCTGTAAATTTTAATGACTTAAAACTTTTTTGTTATTGAACTTGTACAAGATTGACCCAAATATAAGAATTAAATTTTTTCTCACAGAAATTAGGCTATGGGCAGGATGTACTCTTCCTGTAACTTTGGACTGTGTTCCAGGAAAATAGGTACGTCTACATGTACCTAAATGTACATCTAAATGTACCTCTTAAAAAGTCTTAGACAGCTTCATGGTTTTGACAGTTGCCTTGTGAGAATTAGAAACAATCTACCAGTTCATCAGTGTTAGCCAGTTACTCCTTGCTCTTTACATCAGCTAGTTTTATATATGCCACAAAGTTTGAAGAGCTTGTCTCAACATAGTTATACTTCCACATTAGACCAACAGTTTAACCTAATCCAATATCCTGTCTCTTAAAAAAAAGTATAAGAACAGGGCAAGCATACAGTCACAATTCCTCAAAGACACTTCCCAGCTTTCAGCAGATTTTGACTTAGGAGTCGTCTGCAGATAGTTGGAGACTTTAAGTGTAGCATTCCTTAATAGATTTTTTTCCTGCCCCATGGATTTGAGAATGACACTACATATTGCAGTCCAGGGAATGGAATATGTCATCCTTGGCAACACAGCTGGTTCATGCAGAGGAGGAAGTTCCTCATTGCTGCTCCCTCTTTAGCCACTGCATTGGAATACTTTGAAAATGATACTGAAGAAGTCATTATCTTTTCTTGTCAAAAACCACTGTATCCCATTACAGGCCGTACTTCAAAGAGAAAGAGAATACACATCAAGTTTTAAAATCCTGTGATACTCAGCTGCTTGACTTTTCTGGGAGGAAGAGAGCACTTCTGCTAATACCCCATCCCTCAGAGCTAATGTCTTTAGCAGTCCATGACAGCATTACTCAGACTGACATCTATTTTCCTAATTCTAATATATTTCTTTACATCCTTACTAAAGTTCCAAGTGCCTGCCATTCCCTCTGATCAAGTTATCTGATTGTGTGGATTTCCTTGAGGTTTTCATCTTTCCTATGCTCGCTCTACTCACTCCTTTGCTTGAACAGACCTTCTTGCTTGTACACTGCAGGAGAGCTGCCTATGCCACAGAGTAATGACTCCTTCAATGGCTGTCTGAAATTCTCTTTCCAGACTTCTGGCCAGTGTTCTCCTTCAGAGCTCCTTGGCTTCAATGTACCCAAAGAAAAAGCAGAGCAGGTTCAGTCACAGTGACCAGGGTCAGTGAAAAGTCGAGATCACCAGGCAAATCCAGCTTGATAAGGCAAGACTGAGGACAAGCCATAAAGTCAAACCAGCATCAGTGTCATCAAGGCATAGGCATAGCTGAGACATAGTTCAGGTTCAGCATGGGCTGAGCTTAAATGCAGGTCTGGAGCAGAAGATGGAGAGCTTCTGCCCAGCTCTCTCACCTCCAGCATTTTCCCATGTTCAGTGAGTACCCAGGCACAGAGAGCTGGCAGACACCTGTTCCTCTCAGTGCCTGTGCTGCTGCGAGCCAGGAGCCTCACAACACAACTACTGGTCCCAAATAATAGCTCAGGGAGGAATTTAACAAGGAACACAATTCTAGTGCATGTACACCAGGCAGGTATCACAGAACCCATGTCTTACAGAGAATGCACTACAGCTTTATTCCATTGTCATTTGAGTTTAGCAGTGTCTCTCTTGTGTCACAGAGGTGAGTTGCTTATAAAGCAAACACTGTCAGTTCATTTAATTAGCTCTTTAACATGGTGACAAATGTTCCCTGGCAGAGAGTTCCTGGGAAACCCTCCAAGACGTGACATGAAGAGGTACTTCTGTGCAGGGAGGACAAACAAGGCTAGTCTCCCAGACCCAAATCTCACAACTGAATCATTGCTCCTGAGATGATGAGTCGTCCAGAGGGTTTAATAACCATCTTCATGGCCTAGGTAACAGCAGTTTTTAATACTGCCACAGAGAGCAGCTACCATGGTGCCCCCTTTTCTGTGCAGACTCTGCATAAGGACATCCAGCCCAGGTTGATTCCAGAGCCACTCAGATTAGATTAGCTAAGTAGGTATCCTAATATCCAAATGTCTTGATGTTAGAGGGAGAACTAACAGACCTGCAGATTAGCAAGACCTGCTTGACTTGCTCCACTTAAGATCCTATCTGTAAACTGGTCACATTGGATCATTGGGATGGGAACTGTTCACATTATAAGGCATCCTTCCCCATGCAGTATGCAGATATGATCAAAAAGCAAGTTTTTTCCCTCAACAGAGGAAGAATGCATTAATATTAAGAAGTGTCTGTAGAGAAACAACAAAGTTGCTTCATAGCTCTGCTTAACCTTATTCCTGAAAAAAACCCACTCAGACTGTGGTGAACCTGAAGTCAAAAGCTCAGCCCTGAATGCATGACACCCCCCCGCCCCCATCTGCTGCGGTGTGAGTGTGACCACAAAGGAGCAAGAGGAGCCTGCGTGCTGTGCACTGTGCTCCTGGCAGCCTTGTCTTGTGCCCCTGCAAAGACAAGTGTCAGCACAGAGGTATGAGATGAAAGGAGGAAAGCAGCCCAGGCTTGGGAATGCAGTAGGAGAAACCAACAGACAGGAAATGGCAGCTGGTAACAGGGGAACGAGAAGCAGCAGGACATACAGGCAGGGCCAGGTTAAGGGTCCTAGGAGTATGAGAAAACTTGGATCTAAGAGGACACATTAGCTCAAGTAACTGAGACCTTGAGGGAAAGTTGTAAAGATTCATGACTTGCTGATGACATCCGTGTACCATGTCAGTGATGCAGGGAGGGACCTGCTGGCCACTTTTAAAAAATCCAGATGCACTCTGCCACAGCAGTGATGGGTGGATGTTGCCCTCCTGTGGCAAACCCTGCATTTTCCCGGGAGTCATGGAGCACTGCGTGAACAGTAGGGCTCACGGACCTCATTTCCAAACACACCACCAGGCCAGGCTTTTAGTGCCCCCTGGTTACAAACGCACCATGATTAATTTGAACATCAGTGTTTGTCTCCCTCAATCTTGTCGTCATTCAGATGTTTCCTGTTTTGTTTGACCAGAGCCAGACAGCACACAAATTACCAATATGGATATTCCCACTGTTCTGTCAAAGCACAAATTTAATTATTCCTGCTGTGAAAGTGTGACAGTTTGAGTTGCAGTTGTTTCCTTAATTTGGTTTAATAGTTCCAGTTGCATGTTGCATGCTGTGATGAAAGCCATTTGTCCTCCAGCTGCCTCTATGCAGCATTGACAGTGCTAATGCCACACTCTGTTATGCTGAAGTACAAACCCCTGAAAAAATTAACTTACATTTCTTACAATTTTATCAAAGTTCCATTACCATGCTTCAGACTTCCATACTAAGATCTAGCTGAACATTAACAAATATTTATATATAAATATATGGCACAAAATGTTTATTTCCTCAAGCCAGATCAGTATAGCCATAATTTCAATTTTCAAAGTAATCTGTCCTGTGTTCCTAGGGGCTTCTGTATTAGGAAGCAGTTTACAGTCAAAACTTGTAACTCTGTGGGGCTTAGAGGGGAAAGGGGGTTCAACCACGCCAGGGGACAGAAGATGAAAAACCAGTAAAATTGGAATAGCTGTTTTCTCACTTCTTTTCCATCACAAGTACAACTTCACTATGAGGTGAAAGGGGTACATTAGTACAAGTACACTGCTACGATGCTCCCTTTTAAATCCCAGCTACAGCTGTTTTCCTTTTGTATTAGCAAAAAAAGTAAGAGATGGCTCTCCCATGAGCCCAGCTACTTATGGGTTTTTAGAGTCACACTTACACCCCTGAACAGATTCAGAATGCCAGAGCTTGGCAGCAGTAAAACTGATAAACTGCTGTTGTCCACTGAACAGCATCCAAATGAAGCTAATTTGGGAAAAGGCAAGATAGTAATGATGAAACACTCACTAATAATTTTTTATCAATGACAATAAAGCTTTGCACAATTTATCCTCAAACAGTTCTAGAAATAAAACCAGTCCTGTAATTAGACTTGTTGCTTCTACCCTCCTTCCTCTACAAACGCTTGCTGAAGGGTTTAGTTTGACTCAAGCAAGGCAGTCACAGCAAAAACCAAACAGAACTTGACCTGGTAGCAAACAGTGACCAGTGAAGAGCTTCCTCTGCCCCAGGTAACACAAGTAATGCCAAGCTGATATTTGTAACTTCCCTCACTTTTGAAATCCTTCAAAGAAATTGTATATTAGTTCTGGTCTACCACTTATTCTTGCTGATAGTTTCACAGGCATGGCACCTTACTAATCAGTTTTACTCCACTACTCTAAGATCATACTAGGGACCTTTTGAGTAAGTGCACTCAACTGTGGTACTATAGACAAAGTTCTGGGAAAAACCTCACTTGGCTGAAAGTGTATACCCCTGGGAAACAACCCTCCTTAACCCTCATAAATCAGGAAGAGGGCAACAAGAAGAGAAAAAAATTGAAGCAACTAGAAGAATGGAATACAGTTCCTTTAAATCTTCAGACTGAAACTTCATACTGAAATATATTTAACATATGAGAATTACTGGAGGCTAAAATAATTAGTTAATATTTAATTAATTCAATTTAGTGAAAATAATTAATTAAAATAATTTCTGCTAGCTTCAAAGAGTGACAGACCTCTTAAAATAAGAATCTGTGGGTTTTCCCCATAAGGAACAATGGAAAATGACCTAAATTTTATTGCTGCATTATTTATCTTTTTTCCCTATTCATTCAGGAAGTATTTTCTATAAATATTCACACCTGTCTAAGAAAAGATGCAACAACACTTCTGAAACAAGTCTTGAAATCACCAGTGCTAAATTGTTTTATTTCCAACAACTAGCCATTACAGTATGTGAAACAAGAAGTGTCCAGAATAAATAGCTGAAGATGAAGCATCAGAATACTACCGTCTTCGCTACTGCTGTGGCCCCTTAATGTTTCCTGCTTTTCCACCTTCACTCTTCAGATTCTCCAGGCCTACGGATATCATCGATCTTCAGGATCATCCTAACAACCTGAGTCGCCAGAGAAATCTGCTGTTTCTTACCAATCAAGGTTTCTATAACATGCTGCTGCTTCATATCTGCCAAAAGGAAGGAGAAGAATTAGACACCCTTGTGAAATCTAGATGTAACACTTAACCTGTAAGTGTTAGCAATTAGTAACAGTGAATTCCACCTCCATTTCAAAGAACATTTTGAAATTACTACTCTTGGTCACTGTGATTTACAAATATAATTTGTACAAACTAGAGTTTTACATCTAGGTTCTTACCTAAGATTCTAGGACATTTAAGATACAACTTTCTTCCCAATAATGTTGTGCTTTTCAGAAAGAAATGCACAATGGTGAAAAGCAAAATTTCCATACATATATATTAAAAGCACCCTAAAGGCTGAGCAAATGCTCAAGAATTGAAAGGTCATATGCCATCAAACAGGAACACTCAAACAAGGGTTATGATTGTAAATATTACAGAGTACCACGTTCTTTTCCAAAAAAACCAGAGTACGTAAGAAGGTGAAAAGTGTAGATCCAGCTGAAAATAAGGTTTTATACACTGGCTTCTTGGTCTTTGTGTATGTGTTCCAGGTTTATATATGCAGACGTACTGGTGTGAACATCATTGTCTACAAATACTTCCAGTCTTTTGTTTACTTCTTCACAAGCTGTTTCTCAAAATAACTGTTCTTAGGACTGCAGTGTAACCTGGATCACTAAAACTGCAGTATTTAAAGCACAGCCTGCATGCCTCATTCTAAGAGCAGCCTTCTTTCCTGTACTACTACATCAGTCAACATCTTCAACTCATCTTGCCACCAAAGGCTTTCAGACAATTATACATTTTCCTCCTGGTAGATACACATATACTCTCCAAACACATTCCCACTTATTATGGCAAGGCACAAGAGTTAGAATAACTCAAATGATGCATAGCTTTAAAATAAACGTAGTGAGCATTTTGAGCTTTTGAGAAAGAAAAGCTTTAATGCTCCTCCTTCTCCATGCTGCAGTTCTTACCATTTGTTCCTTTCTGCAAACAGTCAATGCCCAGGGCAGGATTATTTTCTTTCACCTGCCTCGCTCGCACTTCGGTCATTGTCTGTATTGGGTTCATACCACTGTTCTCTGAGAGGGCCATGGGAATTACCTCCAGGGCATCTGCAAAAGCTCTCACAGCATACTGTTCTAAAGATGGGCACTAGAGGAAAAGAAATTCAAATTCATAAGCCATTAAGCTCCAATGTTAGTAAAAGCAGATTTTCATACTAAATATAACATACATACACACAATAAACAGATTTTATTTGGAATATAGTAACTTAACAAATACCTCTGAATGATAACTACTTGAAAATTTAAAAGAATTAAACTGCTCCTAGCACAGAAGGAAAAAAGCACTGGCAATGACTTTTTACAGAGAAGGATCTATTTTAACACTCATTATCAGGGAACATCAGAAAACGCATGTTACAGAACTTTCTGGAAAATCTTTGAAGTGACTCTCCTAAGGCAGGCTCAATCCTTCACACATTAAAGAAAATTTTAACTGTTCCTTAATTACCTTATCTGCTGCCTCACTGACTGCCAAGGCACAAGATATTTCAGCTGCTCCGCCACCATACACAATGCGATTGTCCCGAACGAGATTCCGGATGACACACAAGGCATCGTGAAGAGAGCGCTTTGCTTCTTCAATGATCTGCAATTACACAACAGCCCGGGTTTGACAACACACACATCTGAAGGCTGTGAACAGGTAGTTCCTAATACAGACATGGAAACTGCAAATAAACTCTTAAGATTTTTCACGGCTCCAATGCAGCTCTAATACTGCTATGTTATACTACTTAAAAATAGAGAATGGTAGACATCCAATGGCAAAGACTAAAAATATGCACAAAAATATACTGTTGTTTATTAAACCTGTAATTCGAAATAACAAAAACTTACATGACAAAGTTTTCAATCTTGCATGTTTACAAGACACAAAATATGGAACTTTAAATGCCAACATTATGGTCAGACTGCAGTTTCTGTCCACTTCTCACTTGAAGAGAAGTAGGAGATTTAACAAAAATGCTAACCTTTAAAGCAGTATTTCTGCTTTCTTAAAATTTCAGACTAGAGTATACTCTTTTTTTCCAAAGGTTTTTCATTTAATTAGGACTTGACCTATAGTAAATATAATTTAGCACTAATAGTGCAACCAAAACCCAGTTTAAGTACATAAGCATTTAAAGTGGTCTCAATTCAGGGGGAGTGGGGGATATAGGGTGTGGGGATTTACAGTTTGCAGTAGTTTGGGGTTTTTATTTGAAATTGTTTTAACTGAACTAAATTGGAAGTGATACAACTAGGTCTACAATAAAACCTAATCTTTCAAAGATGCTAATACGTCTTCACTCATAAAAGTGACCCTTTCATGGGAAAAAAAACTAGGAGCACCCACAGGTAAAATTATTTCTATATTTATGAACTATATGGTCTAACAGAGAGAAAACTGAAGTATTCATTTAAAAACATAGGATGTAAATCTAACAAGTTACTTCTGACACACAGTCCTGACTGCCTACAAGCCCCTTCCTATTTGCCCACACCGCAAGGAAGATGTAGACAAAGTGAAGAAGAGTGCACTAATATGCTTTACAAAGAAACTACACATTCTGCAACCATGAATCAAGGCAAGCATCTCACCATTTTATTTCCTCCCCTGATGAAAATAGTCACAGCTCTGGAGTTCTGACACTGCTCGATGAGGAGCATCCTGTCCTTGGTAGTTCCAAAGGAGATCTCTCGGACGACACCGGCAAATCCCAGTTTCTCTGCCGTGAGCTCGCAGAAGCGCGGCACGATGCGCCCGCCCGTCGCGATGGCGATTAACTGCAGTGAAACAGCCCCGTGAGTTATTTTAACAGCAGTTTCCCATGGTGGTTTTCAGAACATAAAACTAGTGGAAAAGGATCTGTCAAATGCCTACTCCCATCAGTACGAAGTACTTCAGCCAATGTTTTGTTTCTGCAAACAGCAGGATTAAAGCAGAAACTTTCCTAGACACCTAACTTGTATTAAATAATAAATATATATATGTTCCAATTAGAAACAATAATCTCCTTCATGGTGGGCTCTTCTCACAAACCCCCAATGATTTTTCGCCAATACCCACCCCTATACACAATTATGCAGTGATACCCGGGAAGCCTGAACTTTAAGCTGGTACACCCTTTTACTTCATACATGTTTTAACAACTGGTACAAAGCCCAGTTTTACTTACTTCTATTTCAGGTCCACCAACCCAACGAACAGCAGGCAGCTCATTCTGGAGCAGCAAGTGATTTGCCTCATCATCAAAACCCCACTGGCAAATGGCAAGGTTTGCACCAGTGTCTTTTATCTGAAAGCAACACAAATCATCAACCGTCTGGTCAGAACTAACAAAGGAATGAAAAACACTCTTCATGGTTTTAATTCTCTCAATTTTCTCAAAAAACAATTCTCAAGAAGAACCCTCTGGCACACACATAAATCAAAATATATTTTAAACCAAGCTGGTATCTCTTTCTCACATTAACTTTGATTCTTAGCATTACATTAGCTTGTATGTTGCTTCCCACCAGGATTAGCAGCTCATTTACAGGAATAAATCAATGCACTATGCTGTTTTTTTCTAAAGGCTATGAAAGACAAAGAAAACAGAAATAATCCTAAAGACTACCTGCTTCACCATCTCTTCAAACTTCTCTTTTTCGTATTTCTGCAGTGCCTTGTAATCATCCACAGATGTGACATCAAGCTTATGTTTGGTTTTAGGCTTAGGTGGTTCAAATGGACATGTAAGGATTGCAATTTTAGCATCTTTTAGCTCCTGGGCAATTAAAAAAAAAAAGATTTTTGACCTTATGAACATTTCTTTTCTTGTATTTGCAAAACATACAGACATATCTTTATAAACACAAACATAGGAGGAAATGCGAAGATCATTTGTCTTATTCTAAAGTTAACTAAGTATAACTAAATAATTCTGTCAATAGTCTCAATAAACCACTTAGAACAAATTCCATAGCTCCAAGACACTGTTTAGGCCCTTAACAATCTTTACCAGTCATGCCTTTTTATGGTTTAATGTTTAAGAAACAAAAGTAAAGTCAACTAAACCATCCCTATCCACTGTGACCACTGAGAATACTACTTGTCTTTGCAACAACTTTTCAACTATTATGTGACTGATATTTTCCACTGGCCTTCCTTTTTACAGGATAAACATTGTTACCTGCTAGATAAGTATGTTAGAACAGAAGTTTTCTTGAATTACACTGCCCAAAGACTTTGGAGACCTTACCTACACCAAATATAAAACAAGGACAGCTTCTGGAGTGTTCCTAACAGGACAACATGGCAATTCATAAAGGTTAAGAATCTTGACACTGCACTGCACTAAGCATATTAAACATATCACACACCAGGGATAATTATTTCTACATAACACAGAACCCTGCACGTGTCCTCACTTAGTACAGTACAAAAATTCCTCCCTTCCACCACAATTTCTCAATATTGTTGTAAATTCTAACATGATCTTTTCCAATATGAAAAATGTCATGCTCCTTGCCCCTTCCTCTGTTGATATAAGGGTGAAAAGCCAAGCCAAAACAGAAGACTGTAAATACTTAATAAATGCTAGGGCAACATTTGAAGTAGGCTAAAAATTCTTATTTAAGCCATTACACAGGAGAACATCACTTACTTTAGGCATCTGTGGATGACTGAAATCTTTATCCACAATCACTCCTTTAACCAACTGTGTATCTTCCAGTCTCCCACCCACTTTGCCTTGCACTTTGATCAGCTCAAAATCAACATCTTTACGTTCCATGTCTGCTACTGTCAGGACAGCATTCACAGCAATCTCTGCCATTTGCCTGTGGCAGCGGTTCACTCTAGGTTTGGAAAAAATAAAATCAAGTCGTACTCCATTTCCACAATTTGGAAGAAAAAGGTGATACTATCAATCAATCTTAAACAGCAAGAAGCATGACCATAGCAATCAACTTTTGCACACTGAATGAAAAGAGAGGGTCCTGCTTGTTTGTTCACAGAAATAAAGGTGCTGGCTATGGCAGGAAACAGAACACACAATATCTTTGGTGTGGAGAGCCTCTGTCAATCGAGTCTCAACACAGGTTTGGAAAAAGTCAGGAGAACTAAACTACTAAAGAACATTCAAGAAACAGAAACCACTCATAAGACAACTCTGCAAAGAAGTCCTTCCAATGTCTGGATTTATGAACTACACATAAAACCCATAAAGAAAAATGAACTTATGGAACTATCCTAAGTTAAAATCTTTTCAGTGGGAAAAAAATCCAAAAGATGACATATTTTTAACAGATTTACATTACTTTTGGAACCTATGATGCAGAAACCTGGAACTAACAAGTCAGAATGAAATCAATACTGCAGCTGTTTAACTTCACTGAATTGACCCTTTGGAGACAAAGGATTCACAAATTCTTATCCTGAAACAGGAGTCCATTGAGGAGTTAGCCAAAACAAGATCTAGAAGAACCTTCAGCAGCCCTCCAGTAACACAAACAATTTAATAATCCATCAAAACCACCATGATTTCTCCTTTCCACGCAGAGGGTTTTCAATGGAAGGGTAAATATGCATTCAATATCCAGCTTTTGTGACTTACACTTTAGAGCCCAGAGTTGTCTTTGCTGTCTGGATCAGAGGCTCAGTGTTCTGTGGATCAACTGGGAAGCTGTCACTGATTTTGTCTAGATGCTCAATAGCAATGCGTGCTGCCTGCTCATAACCATCTGCTATTCTGATGGGGTGAATGCCTCGGTCCAGCAACTGCTCAGCCTGCTCCAGTAATGCCCCAGCCAGAACTATTCAAAAAAAAAAAAAAAAAAAAAAAAGGAAGTTTTACTCTTGATTGCACCATAATTTTAGTACGTTATCAACAGATTGAAAAGCACGCTTTCTGATTTTTCTGCAGTATTTTAAGAATTCAAGGTTTCCTAAATAACAAAAGAAAAACCCCTACTTGCTTTGCTTAGCAAGAAAACCACATTATGTTAAGAACAACATGAATTACAGGCACCAAGGCAGGACAAGGAGATTACAGAAGAAAATTTTACAGAAAAATTTTGAAAGTATCAAGGGGAATCTCAGCAGTACCTTAAAATGTAACCAAACTTTGAAAAGACACAAAAGACTTCTTCCTGATTAGAAGACTTCTAATACAAGAACTGACAGGAATACTGCAACAATACTCCAAAGAAGTGCTACAAAAAATTTACTGTTATTTCTCACAATTTTTTTAATAGCTGAAGCAGCTTGATTTCAAACATGAAAAAGGAAGCTAAATTTAAAATACTTTCTTACCAACAACTCCAGTAGTTCCATCCCCAATCTCATCATCTTGAGATTTAGCCAGCTCCACCATAAGTTTGGCTATCTGGTGATCCACATCCATCATATTCAGGATGGTAGCACCATCATTTGTCACAGTCACCTCACCATCCTTGTCCACCATCATTTTATCCAAGCCTAAAAAACATATGTTCAAAGGATGAAGGAAAAATTTGAAAATGTCCCCCCCAAAATTACTGAGAGAACTAAGTTCTTCATTGTTACCATTGGGCCCAAGGGATGTTCTCAGAGTACTTGCTACAGCCTTTGCTGCCATTATGTGAGACTGTAAAACAAAGGATAATAAAGACAGAAGTTAAATCATTACCATACATTCCAAAATCACAGTATCAAGCTAAGAAAAACACAGCGAGTAGTGCAAATGCTGTAATTTAACTGACAACATCTATGATTGAAAAAGAATCAGTGTGTGTGTATTGGTTTTACGACAGAAACATCTCCTATGCCTTTTCTTGTATTGCTTGTGCTGGCTCTGCTAAAGCATGCAAAAGCAGAGCAGCCAAATGCTCAAAGCAGAGACCAACAGAGGCCGGCAACGCTACAAGAGAAGGCAGTGGAATTTCACCCATCACAGAATCATCACAAGATGGTTTGGCTTGGAGGGGACCTGCAAGATCACCAGGTCCCACCCCCTGTCAGGGGTAGGAACACCTTCCACTAGAAACAGGTTGCTCAGTGCCCCATTCAACCTCCCCCTGAGCACTGCCACGAACGGGGCATCCACAGCCTCTCTGTTCCAGTGTCCGCTCCTTCCTTCCGTCGGGATCTGTACCAGCCGCGGCCTTCCTTCGGCGGCCGAGCTTCAGGCGGCGATCTAAGGGAGGGGGGAGAGGGGAGCAGGGCAGGAGCCACGGGGAGGGGCGGGCTGCACCCGCGGGGCTGGTGATGGCCCCAAAGCCCCGCAGCTCCGGGGCGGATCCACGGCACGGAGACCCCATGGACGCCGTGCCGCGGATTCCCAGCCCCGGGGCGATGCTTTTTCTTCTCCTCTATCTTTCCCCCGCTTACGGGCCTAGTCCAGTCTCCATCCGCCCTGCGCCTCGGGCGGGGCTGGCGCTGAGCGCGGCAGCGCCTCGCCCCAGGGGCTCCATCCTCCCGGCCCTCGCGGCAGCATGGCACGGCACGGCACAGCACAGCACGGCACAGCATGGCGCGGGCGGCCCATGCAAACATACCTG
>JANPWX010000072.1:3255266-3439420 GCA_024734555.1 Trochalopteron elliotii
ATGCTGTGGCCACCCCCTTCGTGACCCCGGCCCTGAGGAAGGTGTGCCTGCCCTTCGTTCCTGCGACCGCCGCGCAGATCCAGAATGTGCTGAAAATGTTGGAGAACAGAAGCGGCTCCCTAGTTGACATTGGTAGCGGGGATGGCCGCATTGTAAGTTATGGATGCTGCCTTTCTTGTAGATCACCTCTTTAAAAAGTGCCAAAGTGCTGGGGCTGCGTTTCCTTACACTTAAAAATGTCTTGTCTTTGGCATCCGGTGGTGGTTGTGTCTGAGTCTTATGAAAACGATCAAAGCTAAGAAAAGTTTACATTCAGTTTTGATGAATAATAAATAGTTTTTGCTGCAGTCTTACCGGTAACTTGACCAAGGTAATGGACAAAATGCCATTGTGGTGACTGGAGGGAATCACAGTGCATTCACTTGAAAAGATGCCATCAGAGTCTTGGTACTGATTGACAAAGAGCTGTGATTCCACAAAGGTGTGTAGCTGCAGCAAGTGAGGCTGTGAGATGCTTAATGTATGAAGGTGATAGAAGTGCAAAAAGAAACGAGCATTGAGTGATGGGTTATAAAAATAAAATATTTTTATAAAAATAAAATATATATTAAAAAATATATATTTTTATAAAAATAAAATATTATTCCTGCTGGTGTGGTTAGAACTGTAGTCGTCACACCTCTGTGCAGTGCTGGCTTCCCCACTTCCAAATCCATGTGGTGAAATTGGAATAAACACCAAGAGAAATTGTGAGAATCATGAAAGAAAAAGTGATACTGTGTTTCCAGGGTGTTGCTTGAGCCCAAATTTGTGAAAGGTGGTGAGGATATAGTAGAGAATGGTGTAGTTTGGTTTTTCTCTAGCTGCTGTTATGTTTTGTGTATTTTTTCATAACTGTATGTTTCAAGTCAGATTTAGCAACGTGGTGGTTTTTGATGGAGACACACAAGTTCTTGAATGTTACCTTTGTCCATGTTTTATGTGAATGAGTCAACTATTTGTCCATGTAAAAAAAAAAAATTGATTTGAAACCCCAAATCTGTGAAGATTGCTGTGAATTGTGCAAGGGTAGGAGAAAGACCAAAAAACTTAGGCATTAGATAACTGCAGTTTCTGATGCCCTCTCTGTTCATCATTCTGGCTGCTGACTCACCAGAGGTATCTAATTTTAATAGGTACTGTGTCATTAATTCTGATATAGTATATAGGTGCCTAAATGGAGACTGAAGACTATTTGGAAGGCCAGGTGCCTAAAATTGAATGCTAAGTGCTTCCTTGATGCATCTGTCTTGAAAAAAGTCTGTTCAGATGCTTTTAATTATTTAGCACTTTCTCAGGTGCAATCAGTGGATAAATATGAAGCTGTTTACCACATTTCCAAGTGTGGTTAAAATATCAGATTCTTTTGGTGAATTTGCGAGTGCTCTGTGTGTGATGGCGAATGCATTATTTTAACAGTGTGAAATATACAGTCCAGGTAAGGCTGTTTGAGAAGTTCTGTTAAGAAATGTGTATTTCCTGATTTCACCTTGCTTGTTTTGTAATTGATAGTTCATCAGGTGATTCCTGATTAGAAGTTGGCAGTAAAAGGTTAAATTATGTCTTAAAACCTTTATTCTAGAAATCAGTGCAATTTTTTGTTTTTTAAAAACGTAGATCAACAGATTACTTTCAGATTCTTTCTATTGGTTTGTCATTTTGGCTCTGATTCAGGGTCTGCTCAAGTGCCTAGCTCTCACTGCTTTTCAAATAAGTGGTTTAATTTTGAGTGTTTTTGCTTGTGAGTTTCACTGTTCTCTTTCTGATCAATGTTGGTACTCTCTAATTCCAAGACAGTGTCATGAATGTGTTAAATTAAACTTTTATGTAAATCATAGATGTACTGTGAGCTCACAGCTTTGCCCTGTCAATGTTTGTTTTCATTTTGTTTGCCTGACTATATTTCAGTGGGACTAGTAATAATGGTAAAATGTAGTTTTGTGTTTTTGTTCACTATACAGCTAATCTGTTGGGCATTAAAACCAGGGCGACTTAGAAAAGTGCTTTCCTTTGATTTATATTTTAAATAAAACTGTGTGTTCCTGTTTAGGTGAATAGACTTTTATGTTTCTAAGTGAAGATTTATTTTCTTCCTTGTAGGTAATAGCAGCTGCAAAAAAGGGATTCCAGGCTGTTGGTTATGAATTGAATCCCTGGCTAGTCTGGTACTCCAGATATCGTGCCTGGAGAGATGGGGTACATCAGAACACCAAATTTTATATTTCAGACTTATGGAAGGTAGGTAATGCGTTATGTAAGAATGAATCTGAGATGATTGAGGGATTTTATGTTTGGAAATACTTTCCTGAAAGAGCTGAAATGCTGTCTGACCACAAGGTGCTATGCTGGGCTTTGAGCAAAGTACTTGTGCTGGGAATCTGGATTCTACGGGCCCAGTATGCTGCTCTGCTGCTTTTGTGCTTTATTCAAGTGCTTCCTGTATCAGTAGAGGCTCCTTGAGCAAGCCTGGGCTGGCCTGAATTAATGAATTATGTGGGAGGGCTTTTTTGGCCGTGGGGGTGTTTGTGTTCAGAGAGGAGCGTAGGAGAACTTCATGGCACTGAGTGCAAGAACTCAGTCATTAGAATGCCTAGAAAGTTCTTACAGCTAGCTAACGTTTAACAAAAGAAGAGGCAAACTTAAAGCATACATGATTTTATCACATACAGGAGCTGTGAAAATAACCCTTTAGTTATTAGTAAAGTCATATAGGTATTTTCTGAATTAATGCTTTCTCTGCTTTTAGAATTGCTATTCCATATTCTTGGCCAGACAGTAGAACTTTTTTGCTGTTCAGCAGTATGAAGTTTTCTTTATGTGGAAATTTTTGTGATGAAAAGTTGGTAAGGGATCTCTTTACATACTTTTGGTCTAAATCCCTGTTGAAAGAAGTGCAGCTAGAGGGATTAGGAGAAAAGAATAGTCAGAATTTCTCTAACTATAAATGCCATTTTCAACAAGATATGTTCTCAAATTTTATTTTAGGTTTCCTTTTCCTGTTATAGAAATGTTGTTGTTTTTGGAGTACCTCAAATGGTAAGCTTACTATTTGTTTTTAATTTTTATTATATGAGTCTATTTTATTTATTGTCCTGTTTAATTATTTGTTACAATGTTTAATTATTTTAGTGCCGAGGCATTCAGTGTTAATACATTAATTTGCAAAATGAATCAACCTGCAGACAGTAAAAGGTAGTCAGTAATAATCATAGAATATTAAGGGTTGGAAGGGACCTTAAACATCATCCAGTCCCACCCCCTGTGCATGGGATACCTCCCACTAGACCAGGTTGCTCAAGGTCTTATCCAGCCTGGTTTTGAGCACTGCCAGGGTTGGGGCATCCAGAACCTCCCTGGGCAGCCTGTTCCAGTGTCTCACCACCCTCACAGTAAAGAATTTCTTCCTAATGTCTACCCTAAATTTCCCCTTTCAATTTTTATCCATTCTCCCTTGTCCTATCTCTACAGTTCCTGATGAAGAGACCCTCTCCAGTTTCCCTGTAGATTCCCTTCTGATATTGGAAGGTTGCTATGAGGTCTCCATGCAACCTTCTAGTTCCAACCCCCCTGCCATGAGCAGGGACACTTTTGACTAGACCAGGTTCCTCAGAGCTCCATCCAACCTGGTTTGAACAATTCCATGGCTGGGGCATCCACAACTTCTCTGGGCAACCTGTTCCATTACCTCACCACCCTCATGTGAAGAATTTCTTCCTAGTACCCAGTCTAAACCTGCTCTCAGTTTGAAGCCCTTCCCTCTTGTCCTGTCACTGCATGTGCTTGTAGAAGGTTGCTCTCCATCTTGTAGGCTCCCTTCAGGTACTGGGAGGCTGCACTTGGGTCCCCCTGAAGCCTTTTCTTTTCCAGGCTGAACAAACCTAATTCTGTCAGCCTGTGCTTCTGCCTTGCTTGTTCCTTTGCTAAGGCAGGTGTGAGATGAAGTGAGTGAAGAGCTTTATGTGATATATCATACATGCATACATACATATGTGTTATATTACCATACAGCATACATTGAAAACATTTCTGCAGCAGTCACAGGAAGCATAATAAACCTTCCTATTCTGTGCTTTTTTGTTTGCTCGTTTGTTTTTTCAACGGCACCAGAAGTAAATCTCTACTTCAGATTCCAATTGTAACCTGTATTGGAAGCTGAAATGGGTATGGGTGGGCTGTTAGTGAGCACCGTGATGTTCCTCATGCTGCCAGCCCTGGGTGTTACGTGCTCCCTTGCCTGAGTTCCGGCAGGGGGCACTGGAAACGTTTGGATTTTCGGTCAGGATTTCTGCCCTTGCACCGAGGGGAAAAGTGCTGGTGAGGAAAGCTGGCTCAGTAAACTAGGAATAAACGAATGCCCTGGAAAAATGTGAGTAAACCCAGCAGATATACTGAATTAACTTTTAAATGTAATAAAGCAGGATACGTTAGTAACAGCTGTGATAGAAAGGGTAGCTATAAGGCTCAGAATAACTTTTGTAGATCCAGTAAATACTGGTTAAATTCTTTCAGCAAAAGTACTGTCATAAATGCAACAGATGCAAACATATGAACTTCTGTGTTTCCTGGGTATTTGTTTGCTTATGATCCCCTTTAAATTTACTTTGAAAGTTGCTTATGCTCAGCCTCCTGAATGACTAAATTAATTTTCTAGAAACCTTAATGCATTTCTTCTTTTTTACTGAGGAACAATAGCTCTCTTTAGCTTTTTTAATAATGCTGGCCTGATTTGATACTTTCACACAGTGCTTTCATTTAATATCCAAGATTAGCTTTAAAAACCTGAATTTATTGATCTTCAGGGAAGACTAAGACCTCTCTTGTTCTTGCAATGCATCTGGGGGGAAGGTGTGTTTGTTTCTGAGTTATTGCAGAGAGAGACTTACTTATTCAGGGTAGGATGATGGAATTCTTGCCAGGTGTTCATGTTTGCAGCTCCTGTGTATTTTAACTGATTATATACTGTACAAAAAGTTTACTAAACTATGTATCTATGTTGACACACCAAAAAATTCCCCCAAACCCTGGCTTCACATAAAATACAGTATGATTATAGCAATTAATGTAACTGATATATTTAGCTTAAAAACTAGTTTGACTGGTTCAAGGATATAATTCTTTTTGGCTAAACTTGGCTGAGCTATTAGTGGTGTTTTCTAATTTGTGCTAATATGGACATGCAATGTCACTAATTTTCATAATTACTTCTAGAAATTTAGTCCATGTCTATATTTATATTTTCTGTAATGAAAATTTTTCTGGTGTATCAACTCAGTTTTAGATAACAAAGTGGGCTTATTTTTCTAGTTTGTTGAAGGTGCTAGTAGGCTTTTTTTTCTGGGTGTTTAAGGCAGCAAAAGTGTTTAAAAGCATTTGCAATGTGGATGAAATCAGATCCCTAAAAATATTTGGAGGTAACTCTTTGGTATATTAGATCTATGACTGTAATTTTCCTAAAATATTCCATTGTTAGCTTGAATGTGGCTATAATAGGGTATTACATCAAAGGCACACCCTGCATGTATGTGATAGTGGAAGCTCTTTGCAGCCTTTGGAAATACTTTTTCTCTAGTCAGTCTCATTTTCTAATTATGTTCTTTTGGGTTTTGTTTCTTATATTCTTACTGTGAAATTTTATGTATTTTTGTCTTTGTGACTTAAATTCAGCTATATTTTTAAATTACTACTGCCTTTTATTTTTTTTTAAATATTTAAAAACATTACATCATGATAACCAAACTGAATAGTTACTTCTGTTACATGTAACAGAAGTAGCCTGTAGAGTTTGCTGTTGAAATTACTCATTCAAACAGATACAATATGTAATAATAAAAGGAACTCCAGATGGGTGTGCACTGCTGATCTGCTTAACCATACCATCAAACTTTTCCAAAGGACAAAAGTGGCTAAATCTGTTGGGTTTCTTTTTTTTTCCCTAGAACATAATCATTATATGTGATGGAAAGGAAACTTATTTTGGGTCTACATGTGTTAATTTATTTCTTAGTTAACCCATGGCAGAATTTGCAAGGTACTTATTAGTAAAAGAGCATCTGATTGGTCAGGGTGTTGCTCTGTTCTAGAAAAGTAGTGATGTTTGCCCTGACTGTCATATCCTCTCAATTTCTGTGAATGAAGGAAAGCTGGACTGTAGGTGTTCAGCCAAGGAGAGTTGCACAGTGGTATGTGACACGGTTCCCCTCAGCATCCTGCTCTCTAAATTGGGGAGAGATGGATTTGGTGGATGGACTGTTCAGTGGATAAAGAATTGTCTGGATAGCTGCATTCAGAGGGTAATGGTCAATGTCTCAATGTCCAGATGAAGATGAGTTACAATTGGTGTCCTTCAGGGGTCTGTATTAGGAGCAGTCCTGCTTTAATAGCTTCATCAGTGGCATGAAACAGTGGGATTGAGTGCTCTCTCAGAAAAGTTTGCAGATGACACCAAGCTGACTGATGCAGTTGATGTGCCTGAAGGACAGGATGCCATCCAGAGGGACCTGGACAAGAAATGGGCCCTTGGGAATATCACAAGGTTCAACAAGACCAAGTGCAAGGTGCTGGACCTGGGTCAGGGTAATCCCAAGTACCAACCCAGTCTGGGGGATGAACAGATCTAGAGCAGCCCTGCACAGAAGGACTTGAGGGTGCTGGGGGACGAGAGGCTGGATATGACCCACCATGGGCACTCACAGCCCAGAAACCAAACATGTCCTGGACTGCATCCAAAGCAGCGTGGGCAGCAGGAGAGGGAGGGGATTCTGTCGCTCTGCTCTGCTCTGGTGGGATCTCACTTGGAAGTGCTGCATCCAGCTCTGGGGACCCCAGCCTGAGACAGGTGTGGACCTGTTGGAGTGGGTTCAGAGTAGCTCCTTTCTCATGAAGACAGGCTGAGAGAGCTGGGGTTATTCAGCCTGGAGAAGACTTGACTCTGGGGAGATCTTATTATGGTCTTTTAGTACTTAAAGGGGGCTTGTAAACAAGATGAGGACAGACTTTTTAGTAGGGCCTGTAGGGACAGGACAAGGGGTAATAGTTTTAAACTAAAAGAGGGCAGATTCATATTAGATGTAAGTAAGAAAAATTTTATGAATAGGGTGGTGGAACACTGGAACGGGTTGCCCAGAGAGGCAGTAGATGGGGACTGGATGGGCCTCTGAGCAACCTGTTCTAGTTGAAGATGTCCCAGCCCATGGCAGGAGCGTTCAACTAGATTGCTTTTAAAAATCCCTTACAATCCAAACCATTTCATAATTCTCCATTCTGTTTCATGGAATGCTGCTGAAGGGATTCACGTACGTTAATGGGGTGTGGATTTGACTAAGCTCAATTTCAATATTATTTAATGTAACAGTATTTTACCATAGAGCAACAGCAGAATGTTTGCTTTGGGTTGTTGTCTGTGTGATGTTTTAAGTGTCTCAGGATTGGTCTTGGGGTTAGACTGTAAATTTTGAGCAATGATGACCTGTGAGTATCACACAATAGCTCATGAACCTCGGGATGACATAAATAGCATAAATTCAGGGGGCTGAACTTTCATTCCCTCAGACAAGAATCCCACTGAGGAGAATTATGAATTGGAACATGCAAAGTCTTTTCCCTGCAATTTTAGGGGTTTCTTTTGGTTTTTTATTGGTGTGGTTTTTTTGTTTTTTTTTGGTTTTTTTTGTTTTTTTTTTTTGTGTGTGTTTTTTTTTTTTTAATTTAAGGGATAATTTATGGGGTTTGACTTAATTTTTAGATCTTAAAGTTAAGATTTCCTTGATCTCACAAATTGGGGCACGATAACCATTTTCTGGTTTCAGATGTTCTTTGTCAAGGCATCAAAGCCATAATATATATCATGAATGCTTTCCTAAGACTTTTCAAAAGAAATTACTCAAATCTTGGATTTCTCTGAACAGCTGAATTAGATTCTAAAGAGAATGCTCCTGTGTTTTACTGTTTCTGAGAGGTTTTTCTTGTAACTCAACAGATGCCACAACTGGAGAAGAAACTGGAAGAAGAACTTGAATGTAATGCCAGAATCATTGCCTGTCGCTTTCCTTTCCCTTGCTGGATTCCAGATCATACTACTGGAGAGGGAATAGACACTGTGTGGGCCTATGATTTGAAACATTCTAGAGGATGTGAAACAAAAAGCTTGGAAATTACCCCAGAGACAACATCTTAGACATCTAATTTGGTTTCTTACAGAAATTTTTAGCTTTGACTGAACCTGTTGAAAATAAGATTAACATGGAGAGAAGGCATATGAAGATGTGTATTCACTGCAAGAACTGGAGCACAGTGGTTGTCTGAAAGCACACAAAGGTTACTGAAAGGTGTAGTTAAATGGCTTAATACAGTGTCCTGTATTCCTATCTAGCAGTGAAGTACCACAAAGATGTTTACTCACCCCAGTCCCCAGACTCCCCCAGTAGGATGGGAAATAAAACTGAAAAGAGGTGATACCCATGACCATGGATTGAGATAGGAATAATTTAATAATTGAAATAAATTTACTAATAATAAGAACAATGAGAGAGGAGTAAAACACAAGAAAGACGAGTGATTCACAATACCCTTGCTCACCACCCACTGATGGATGCCCACGCCATCCCAGAGCAGCGACTGGTCCCTCCTTGCCAATTCTCTCCAGTTTATATACTGGACATGATGTTCTGTGGTGTGGAATATCCCTTTGGCCAGTTCAGCTCAGCTGTCCTGGCCATGCTTCCTCCTGGCTTCTTGTTGGCAGAGCATGAGAAACAGAAATGTCCTTGGCTTGGAGTAAATACTGCTCAGTGTTAACTAAAACCATCAGTGTGTTATCAGCATTAGTCTTTTCTAAATCCAAACCACAGTGCTGTACCAGCTAATAGGAAGAAAATTAGCTCCCAGCTGAAAGCAGAATATGTAGTTAATTAAAATTACGAAAAAGTTTTTATAGAAGTGGAAAACTTCAGTATGGAAAGGGGGTTAGAACACCATTCACTACAGTTAAGGGGAATATATGTATAAGTTGAAAAGCTCAAATTTGTGAACTTAATATATACGTTCTTTCTGACCCTACAGAGCATTTGGTATTGGTGTTGGAATGGTGTGCAAGTGGCTCCTCAAATGAGCTGTATTTCCACAATGTCTGAATGCCAAGTACATACACAAATGCTGCATACACAAAACTGATCCAGATGGAGTGTGATGATGACACTGGTCTTTCACACCGCAGCCTTGAATATGTACTTTTAAAAGTTGAATATGACAAAATGGGCTGTCTTGGTTTGGAAAGACAGGTGTCTGCCAGGGAAAGCTGGAGCTGCCCTTGGAATAGAGAATGTAAACCCCCTCCCTCCCAATTATAATTTTGAAATTAAGAGGCTTTCAGGCAAAGATATGGGAATACGAATAACCGTTCTTTACTAGGAATATTAAAAAAAATGTGTTAGTATGAAAAAAGCAAACAAACAAGAAAGCACTGACAGAGTCAGAATACAACCTGACACCCTGTTGGTCACGGTGTTGGTAGCAGTCCAGTTAAGTCCTCCTGGAGTGACAGATGTGGTTCTATTGGAGTAGAGATGATCCTGTGAGTTTCCCTCTGAAGGTCCAGTGATGGTGAGATGGGTCTGGTCTACCTCTGGAATCCAGTGGAAAGCAGGCTCTCCTGGTGTTCTAAATCTCAGGTTTTATCCAGGTAGGAATGCTTGGCTCCTCCCACTGGGTGGAGCATCTCACAATGGGACGATGTAATTTTATCAGTCGTGTGGTGAGCCTTAATGGCCCATTAAGAGAAGATATCGCCCAGGAGGGAGGATGGGTCATGGAAGAGATAAAGAACACTGCCCCACAGCTGGCCCATTAACAGAAGGCAGCTGCACCCTCCCCCCGGAGTCACAAGGGTCATAGAAGAGAAAAACACCTCCCCAGCTGTTTTCAACAGATGGTAACAGAATACATACTTTTGGTTACATCTTGCATTGCAACCCAAGACATGGGCAAATATAACAAGTTTTGTTCATTAACACAAGTGCTACCTCTGATTATATTAATGTATTTTTATTTAACTTGTGTCCAGTTTTAGCATCAGCTCCAAAATAAAGTCCAAGTAAGCCACTCCCCTTCTCCTTTGCCTCTTTCAGTAAGGGAGGGGCAAAAGCAGAAATCGTGGGTTGAGGCAGCAGTTTACTGAAAGCACAAAGCAAGAATAAGACATGGCACAGTAACGACAGCAACATTAATGGCAAAAGGATACAAAAAGAAGGCATATTACTGACAAAAATGGGTGTTCACCACTGGGAACAAGAATAATGGTGGATGGTTCCCATAGATCATGTCAATGTGGCTTCCTCAGACAAAGGCAGCATGGTGGCTGGGAAGGCAAAATGTCCGACTCCCAGTGGAGCACCAGGGTTTTTGGAAACCATGCACTTCATGGATTGCATGGGTGTTGTAGAATAACAGCACTAAGGTCACAGCACTAAGCTCTGGCCTCTCTCTGCAACCAGGACAACTTGTTAAGTGAGCACAAGACTGCAGAAGGATGCTCTTACTGAGCTGTTACTGGTGTAGGCTGTTGCAGATGATCATATTTTTTTCTAATCTTTCTGACTGAGGAAGAGTTTCAAAAGTCATTTACTTCTCAGTGAAGTGCCACCATTTCTGTGTGCTCAATCTTTGGATAAAGATACAGATGAGAGTTGCGCACTTGAATACTTGAAGGCTGTCTCTGATTCCAGAGCTAGTTGTTCTGGCTAGTTTGGCTAAATCTGATTAAACTTCATTTAATTTATAGTGAGATGAGAAGGAAGGTTTTCAATCAGACTTGTTTTCCCTTTTATTTTTCCATACCATCTGATGAGCTCTCAGAAACTCATGGTATCACTGTGTGGCTTTTCCTTGTAAGTGAAGCAAGTTTTCCCTGTCCTTTTGCTGATACTGGTTTGCAGTGGGGTACTGTCACTGCACTGATGTTTTTCTTTCCTGCTATAGTTAAAATACCTTTCTGTTGTATAATGGTCTGCTTACTCGTTCTTGTTTTCTGGTTCTCAGGTAAAGTTTTACTGTTTTCAGCCATTAGCAGTTAGTCAAAGTTCGTTGTCAGCCTCCCCTGGCCCCAGTTAACGTCCAGCCTGTTTGTTAAGCAGTAACTATGTAAGTTGTCAGATCTTTGCATATATGTTACTCATAGAATGAAGCTAAAACAAGCTGGGCAATTGGCATCTGACTTCAAGGCAGTCATTACCCCAACTAAAATTAGCTCAGTCCAAGAGAAGTGCTGAGACCCTTCAATTTGAGGTAAAAACAAAGTCTGACATTTTATGAAGTGGTGGGAAAGCAAAGTTGGCAGGTCTGTAGAATCTGACTTGAGAAGTTGGGTGCTATTTGGGATGCGTAGTCTACAATGATGCCTATACCCATGCTTTTTGGTTTTGATGTGAGGGGACAGGAAGAAGTTAAAATATAAACCTGCACTGAGGATTTGAAATGGAGCATGGTTTTGCCCTGAAAATGTACACGAAGCGGGAGATGAAAGGGGCAAATATGTCTGTAGTGTGCAAAGGAGAGGTGATTTCAGTCTTGCATGGCAAGGCACAGCTGTGAATGTGGAGACTGTGTGTACTGGAGATCACCAGTGTCTGGTAAGCCGTTTGCTGCAAGAATGCGTAAAGCATCTTGTAAAACTGCACTAAATTCTTTCTATAATGACTTAAATGTTACAATCATTACACAGAGATAAAGTGACAGGACAGGGATAGAGTGGATTATCTAAAATGCCTGAATTTAATGTCCCAAGGCCATAAAACTGGAACCGCAGACAAAGTAAATCTGAAATTTCGAAAAGAGACTAACAAAGGGGAAATTAGCTAATTAAGCAAAGTTCTTCCCTGAATGATCATAAAGGAAAAGAGGGGGCAAAATATTTTGATCCATTAGATTGTGTGTGACTCATCTACAGTGCAGTGCTTTGACCCAGGTTTCTACAATCTGCTTTCACTAAATATAGTTTGTAGGGAATGAAGAAGTTACTAAAGGTAAAAGTGCATTTCTCATTTTTGCCTGTCGTAAAGGTTTTGGGATGTGCACTTCCTAGTTACCACCTATTGCTCCAGGAATACTTTTTGAGGAGAGCACAATAGAATTAATAATGTGGTGACCTGAGCTTTAGGCTCACTAAGTGCTGTCCTCCAGGCAAGGAGAGATTTATGATTATTTTAAAGTAAAGCAGAGGGCTGTTTCTTGCTCTGGCTATTTTCTTTTGGAGGCCTACACTGAATTAGGCAGTAGTCTGAAGGTTTGGGTTTCCTTATCATGTAAGGAAATGTGCTGTATTTCCTGTTTCCATGGCTTAAGTGTGAAATGGAAAGTGAAGTGTTCTAATTTACACAGGAGGACTGGGAAATAATTTTGTTGACATCTTATGCTTTTCTGTCATTTGCTATGTTTATTTGATAGTTTCCAAGATTAAATACTCAACTATGACTTTAGTTATCACTGTATGGATTATTATGTTGATACATTTCCAATTGCTAAGGTCATGTATTATGATTTTGTTGATATGATACTTCAGAATAAAAAAAACATTTCTTCTGAAAACCGGGAAAGAGTATTACCATAATCAAATTATAGTGTAGGTCTGAAGGCAACAGGGGGAAACATTCAAGCTACAAATGCTGTTCAATACCAAAGTAATTTAGATACACAGAAAAACCTATAGTTCATCTTTGTTTGTATTGTTTAGTAGAATCACTTGCCTTTTGGGAGTTGTGTTATTTTTTCCTTGCCCTGCCAGATTTTAGCAAAAAAAGGTGTTACATTACTGAATGACTAATGCTTTCTTTAAATATTGTAGGATTTAGTTTGTTTGCAAATAGTAAAGCTCAGGGTTATACTTACAAATGTTTTCTTTGTTCTTCCCCGCCTTCTTTTTTTTTTTTTTTTTTTTGTGTAGTGAGACACATTATGTCCATACAGGTTTTGTGATGCAAGATGAATTGAACAAATACTGCAATTCAAATTTTGTAGTTTTCCATTTCCATTTTGCAGAAATTGGCTTTGTAGAGAGGAGGAGGAGAGTTTGGCTGCATCTGCACAGTCACTACAGCCACACAGCAGTGTCAACCAAACTTGACCAGATTTGGTTGGGAAATGTACACATATTTTGTGTGTTTTTGGTATTTCTGTGTTACTGGGCATATTGAAGTTCTTGGTTTATCCTCTGGTCTGATTATATGCTGCTACTTAATGTAGTACTGCTCCAAGGAAGTCTTCTGTCTCTGAGCTGCTGTTTCTGACTCCTGAGTTGTAGCCAGGTAAGAAGATACAGAATCCAGGTTCAAATTAAGCACCACGCAGGCCAGTTGATTGAATACGGTCTGTGGAAAAAGTTCCAAACCCCAGGCTTTGGGGAAGTTTTCACCTTTCATGAAGGACACAGCTCAGAAAGCAGCAGAGATCTCCTGAATTCTGCATAATTTAACAATGACTTGAGCTTTGCTTTTCTCATGTGTGTGTTCATCAAGAAGTTTGGCCACTGTAATACCATTTTAAGATCTGTAGGAGAAGTGAGCAAAGGCAGCATTTTGGTTACCATTTATATTTGGAGTTAAGAGAGGAAAGGAGAAAGAGGCTCTTACAGCCCAAGGAGAGCAATAGATTTTGATCAATTTCCAAAGCAGTTTGGCAGACTTGCATCATCTGTGTGTACTTCTCACTGCATCAGAGAATCCATGCAATGACTGGGCTGTGATGAGCACTCACTCAGAAATGGGTTCATGTCTGATGCCATTGCTCTCAAATGTTCTCAAATGAACACTAATTATCGATAGATTGCCTCATACTTCTACAGTTTCCCTTTCTGTATTTGACAATTAGTGAAGCATTTGTTCAAGAAAGGATGTGAGTCCTTCAAGTCCACAGTTGAATTTTGGATTGTCCTGTGCAGGGCCAGGAGTTGGACTTCAATGATCCTTGTGGGTCTCTTCCAGCTTTGGATATTCAATGATTCTGTGGTTGAAGAGGGCAGCCTAATACCAGATTTAATGTCAGTAAATTCTGCTGTGAGTGAATTGTTTTTCTTTTACATTTGCCAAGATTGCAGTTCTGTAGTTTTAAAATGTAGCCCCAACTTTCTTTTCAGAAACAATATACATTTCTTCTAGAAGATTTCTTGATAGGACAGTGTGGCATCTCTGTTTAACTTAAAAATCACCCTTGAGCAAGATTACCAAAAATATTCATTCTGCAGCTTTTTTCTTTGCATGATAATCTTTCTGTTAATCCTTGTATGCTTTACTGAGGAAGTCATACATGGATAACTACCATTTCCCCCCATTTCTTTTCCTGAATTCTCCCCCATATTTAAGTGTTTGCTTTGATTTTTCATATTGTCTTTTTACAATTTGACTGACTTCATAAATGAATCAGTCTTCAAATTTCCTTTACATTTTTTTCCTGTAAATTAGTTTCCTTTTTTTTTTCTAGCCACTTTGCAGGAAGACTAAATATGTTAAGGTATGTTCTTTTTCTCTCTAACGTTTTAACATGTATTGAACTAACCTTGATTTATTCAGCAGTCTATGCTGACATAGCATGACTTTTGTTTCCAGTATATGAAAGAAAAACACATCCACACCAATGGTATTTAGACTGAAAAATAGCCTTGGTCTACAATAATTCTGGCTATTTAATAGTTTTAAGTACCTAATTTCACATTTTTATTATATTTCATCACATGGCAAATGAGTACAGGCCTTTTATCCCTTTGGTAGTTCTTTGGATTTGGGTTATTTATTCAGGTGTGACTTTTGCTGATTTCTTTTTTTTAGTATAATGTTGGTATTTCGATTAGAGGCTTTGGTTAAAATGTCAGATGAATGTTTTTTCTGCAAGTTGGTGTGTAGAGCTGGAATAATCACTGTGATATACTCAAATGAACTGCTGGCATTGGGAAAAATAATGTGAAACTTGCTTACCAGTAAATGCACAGGGATATTTTTTCAGCTTACTATGTATGTTGTGGTTTTTAAAAGTAAAGTGAGTTTTTGAAGTTCATATAAAACTTGTGGCACAAAGAGGTCTTTGCAAGGTCAGAAGCAGTAAATTACCGGTTTTCAACCTGAGGTTTGTGGCAACCTTCTGAGAACTCCACAAAAATTAATTTAAAAAGTCGATCTACCATCAGCAGGTTTCTATCTGCTACCCGTGGTTGTGTTCTTCCACTGGAAAATTTTAATGTGTCTGAAATGATCATTTGAGAATCCCTGAACTAAAAATACATGTTTATGTAAGATGCTAGCTAAGTGGAAATGAGCTTATCAAAGTGAGGAAGGTTTTTTTTTTTCTTCTTTCTGTTGTTGCTTGCCTGGATTGTTGAGCTTTGAACCTCTGCAGTGTATGAGCCTCTCTGTCTCTTCTGATGGGCATGTAATTTCCTATTCTGCTATATGAGAGAAGCCTCATGGTTTTGGACATTCCCATTGCATTCTAAAAGTTCTGGCTTTTCAGGCAATTATATTTTTTGGTTTAAAATTGCATCTTCAAAACACCTGATCAACTGCCACTGAAGCCTGTCTAAAAAGCCAACAGAGTCTGTGAAACTCCTTAATGCTGTAATGTCAGCAGCTGTCCATATCAGAGCTTTGGTTCAGAGAGGCAGAAATGCGTCTCTCATGCATATGCTCTCTTGATTCTCGATGTTTTTTGAAAATGTAGGTGTGAGAAGACACAAAAGGAGTTATAGGAGGAGGATCAGTGTGAGCTCTGTGAGACAGAAATGGGAGTGGTGAGTGATACAGCCAAAATCTGAACCTTCTCTGTCCCTCCAGCTCTTAAGGTTTGATGCTATCTTTTTTTTTTTCATTTTCCCTGAATTTTGTGTAGCTCTTCTTGAAAGTACACTTGTTTTTCTTTCCTTCCTATTCTTTTTTTCAAGTTTTTCAGACCGTACACAAATCAAAGTAATTTATATGTCCAATTGTGCCATTCTCTAAATTGTGTACAGGAACCCTCATCATCTGTGTTCATTTATATTTTATTGCTGCTTCCTTCTTTTCAGTACACAGAACTTATACTCTGAATACATTTATATCAATACATAAATAAGTGTTGTGGGTGTGATCAATACCAATTAAGTTTATTTGCAAGCACAGGTCTCACACTGAAGCAATTCTAAAAAGAGTTTGAGCAGGAATGGGACAAATAGTGGTCATCATGGGAAAACACTAGCGTTACTTAGAGACCGTGATGATAGAGTCTTCTGCCATTGAGGTACTTTTAATTTCAGTGGGCAGTCTGATGTGTGAAGCCAAGTCAGGGAATGAAAGGCTAGTAGCAAAACAGCACTGTGTGGAGTACTTTAAAAGAAATTTATTTTTAAAGCTGTCTTCAGAGGCTGCCTTCTGCCTTCATCTAAGTTGTTAAGTACAGTTGTTGTTCTGATAAAGAGTATGTTGGTAGGAGAGTATTATTGGCTGAGCTAATATAGCTGGTGAGCATCTTGAAGTGTTTATTCTGTAAATAAATAAACAATTCATATAATTTCTTACCCTTTTTCTCCACCCCACAAATGAAAAAACCAAAAAACAACAGCCCTTTAGAGTAAAAACTTTGCCGAATTAGAATGAAAACCACCTTTACCGTCCTTAGAAATTAAGAATAAGGAAAATTTAAAAATATGAAAAAATGTTGTCAGCTTCAGCAGCTGGCTCTTATTTTCCAGAGAGCATTAAATATAGCATAGGTTAGATCCAGAATGACTTAACAAATGGTTTGTGTTACTTAGAAAAAGTTACTGCTTCTTGTGAGTCTCCTGGACACACACACTGAATTAAGTTGTTTGCTTATTCTAACAAAAACACTGATCAAATAACACTCTTCTCAGGGTTATTTGTCTACTGCAGGAAAATTAAGTAGTCTAAGCACTTTCCATACAGAGGAAACCTGCATGCTGGATCTGTCATGAAGTTTTATCTATAGCTGTTTTCCTCATGCTTGTCTGTACTTTGGGAGACTGTGAACGTCAGATGATTGGAGTGGGAACATTTTTCCACTTGGGTCATACTTGCATATGTAAGGACAAATTAGATGTTCTCGCATGCCTTTAATCTCTTTCAGAATATGTGATCAATAGTGATCCATTTTCTAGTGTTGTTTTAGTCTGAATGGTAAAATTTTCATTTCCACAGACATAAAACCAGATGTTGCTTATCATTCATCTTTCTACTTTGTCATATGCCTAAAGAATCTATGTTGGCAATACAACAATACTTGAAATGTGTATTTCCATTTCTGTGCAAAATACCCAGGAGATGTTTTATTGTCCTTGAGCACCTTTATTACTGTGTTTCTGTGCTGGTGTTGGATATGCAGGTCGTTCACTGTCTGAGCTTTGAAGTACCAGTGTTGTGAAAGCTGCTGCTTTCTTTTTGGGGTGCTCCAAGCAGCACTGAACCCAGGAGACTGGAGCTCAAGCTCCAAGCAGATAATCCAATGAAAGTATTGAACTTTGCTTTGTAGTTATTGTTGTTAGGTCCTCCCTGATGACTACACCCCATCCCTCCTCCCCTGCCCCCGAATAAACAGCCCCTGACCCCAACCTCATCCATCAGAATGTGTTTATTTGCTGTTCACCTGCTGGTACAAATGACCACATTTCTTTCCAGTTTTATCTAGGCCATGGGCCTACTGAGACTTGCTCAGTTTATGTCTTGATGTAAGTAGGCTCAGTTTTAGCTTCAGCTGTCTCAGTCAAGGGTCTGCCTAAGAAATCCTCAAAGTCTTTGAAGGCACTGAAATGAGCTCAGGGTGCTAAAGGTTTCCTGAAGTTTGCTGTCTTAGCATGATGGAAAAAAGCACCAATGTTTTTCACAGGCTTTTATAAAGACTGCTTTAGTGCTGCTGAATTTTCTCTCTCCCCCAGTTCAGGAATTCTGCTAAGCAAAGGAGAAATTCACTTACTTTAATCTCTGACTAATAGTGGTAGAATATTGTTCTTTAATTTTACACTACTGTTAGTTTCTGGCATAGTCTATTTATAGACTTTCTTTCACTGGAGGGAAAGACCCTGGAATCCTTCCTCTTCAGCACAAACTTAAGAGCAAGGCTCTTGAACTAGGGACTTCCCTTTCTCTTTGTAAAAATCTCTCAGCAGCACAAAAGTCCTGTACCAGTAGAGATGGGAAGGCTTTCTCTTTGATTCCTTTTGCTGATATATATATATGCTTTTTGTCAGGACCACAGTTAGGAACATCTTGATTTTCCACCAAGACTTTGTATAATTACCTATGGCTTTAGGTTAGTCCAAGGGGTTGGTACTGGGTCTGGTATGGAGTCTTGGAGTAGCAAAACTTCATCTATTTGCCTTTTGGGGTGTTGAAAACCAAGTTTTGTTCCTCAGTGTAGCATACTTTCTTTTATATGCCAGTAAAAATATCATAATGTATTGATATAATGAAAATATAAGGATAACCTTCTGATACTAATACTCTGGGAATAGACTAAGCTAAATGCTACTGAATGGAGATTTCTAAGTTGGAGAAAGAAATTTCTAGGTTTCCCTTCAGTAAATATGTGTTAAGCCTATTAACTTTAGGGAATTTATTTGCATGTATTTAAAAGAAATAAAAGTAGATGTAGAAGATAGCAGTTGGAATGCTAGTTATTTGTTTGTATTCAGCCCTGAAGTAAAATGCAGTGTTTATACAGCAGTATTCATTTTCAAACTGCTACTGAATAATAAATCTGGAAACACTTTTTTTAGGATTGGCTCATATTATCTTCACCTTTTACAACTGCAAAAATTGTAGCAAAGAGCTAATTTGCTCAGGACCACAAAAGCACTTTGTGGCAATGCTGTGATTAAAATGAAGCCGGCAACTTCACTGAATGAAGTTCAACTTCAAAATGAAGTTGCAACTTCACGGGCAACTGCCCATGTGTACAGCTGGAAGAAAGTGTTTTATAAATTGCTGCTCCTGAGGGTGGCAGTACCTGTGCACTTTCCACAACGGATGGAGCTGAAGATGGAAAGGGCAGATGCTCACTTATGCTACATCGTGCTTTCTTACTGCTTACGGCTGTAAGACATAGCACCTACAGTGGTTGTCTCTGTCAGATTCGTAATTGTGGCTTTGTTTCTTTGGTTTTTATTAGCTCTTGCTAAGTTTGATGTCTCATAGCTACTGCTTTTAACTGCATTTGGATCCTTCTGTCATTGCTTAGACATGCTACTTCACAGCTAAACTTATTATTTGTTTTAAAGTGTACGACTTTGTGTTTTGTACTACATCCTGGTCTATTTTCGGGCAAAACTTGATCTGATTCTCTATTTTGATGGCTTCCATCTTTTGTGACAGAAAAGTTCCAGACTTAAATCTGTTGTTAATGGGAGTATTAAACATAAATTCTCTCCAATCCAGCATAGGCGTTGTGACTTCTGTATATTACTGTCTTACTTGCCTTATATTCTTTTTTTAACCTTTGTGCATGAGCTGTGTCTTAATTCCCTGAGGACATTTTACTGTACATAAATGAAACTTGATTTTTATGAAGATATTAGATCTGTCATGGCCTATGTTAATAAGCCTACATGTTCTTACTACTCATTTTTATTTCTATATTTGTTCATGGGTACAAATGAGATGATCTTAGAGAAGAACTATTTTTCTTAGGTCTTTAATAACTTTATACTTTGTCAATATAACTTGTGAAATAGAATGAAAAAGTTTTGGTTGGTGTTACTCATGAACAGCTCTTTCTGCTGTAACTTTCTGTCGTGACAATCCCAAACTCCTTTTTACCTGACATAAGCATCAGTTTTAAGTACAGTTACTATCTTGATCTTCTAGTTCAGAAGCAATCAGCTTAACCATTGCAAAATCAGCACTTTGAAAAACAGACTGCTGACATCTTGTGTGGAATCTGGCTAGATTATTTGCTTTGTCTGATTTTTCTAAAATAAGAGATAACAATTTAGCACAATTTCTAAATATAAACAAGCTCAAGACAGAATACTTTCTTTACCATTTCCAGGAAAATGCATAGTGAGCAATGCATGAACAAATACACTACCTCTACCATGGCAATCAAATACCTTGTCTATTAGTTAAGTCAACATAGTCATAGTTTGTTAGTGCAGAAACAATGCAGTAAACAGCATTCCTGGTTTCTGCATCTGATCACTGAATCACAAAAACAATCACAAAATCAGATTAGTCATGCCAAATAAAAAAGCAATTCAGAATGGGTATATAAAAAAGGCTCCTTGAGATTGTTTTCTACACAGTAACATGAATTATTTGGTTGGGTGTTTTTTTTTCCTGCTAATTGAAAGATTAGTGACAACTCTTCCCCAGCCCTGAGACTGAAAGACTTTCCTCTGCATCGCCTTATGCAGAGTAGTACTTTTGTTCAGTATGTTAATAAATGTAATTAATACTACTAGAATTCCATTAAATAGGATAAGTTGCTCTGGAGAACAGCAGTTAGTGGCAATTAGGTGGTGTTATCCAGCCATAGTAGCACTCGAGTGTTCAGCCTGTACTTCTATCATGCCACATTGGTACAGCTAGAGCCCTAAGATCGAATAAAAATCAATATTCTTTTTCAGCCGGGGCCAAGAGTGGAGTGGGCAATGCAAAAAGGCCAACTGAATTGAGAAACACTAAATCTTCCCTGAAGAACAAGAACCTTCTATGGTAGCTGCTTTCAAAATGTTTATTGAAAGGTGATAGAGAAGAAATGTGTATCTCTTTATTTAAAGTGTTTTCCTTGTTACAGAGTTGTTACAGAATCTATTATATCTATATGCTTTAGGGAGTATCTTTTCTGAAGACTGCTTTAATGGTAAGTGATTATGCTGATAAAAACTAATTGAAAAAAAAATGCCTTACAGTTTGCATTAAAAAATGCTAGAGCAGCTGAAAGCCTCAGTCCAGTGCATATCCAACAACTGAGGAGAACCCATTTGCTCACACAGGGGTTTTCACATGGGCATCTGCCTCTTCTGGAAGGATCAATTCCTTTAACTGCTGTCTCCTGCTATTTTCTGAAACAAGCTGGGTGTGTGTCAGCAGTCCGAATCCAAACACGAGATATGGTTACAAATACTACAAGATATGATGAGAAGGCTCAGCCTTCTCTGAAGTCCATGTAGCAGAATTGGCTTAGCAATGTCCCAGTGGGTTCAGAGCCTTTTTCTTGCTATTGGCAAGACACTTATAGTTGGCAGTGTTCTTGTGACTTACAAAGGAGAATTAGCTTTCTGTCTCCTGAAATAAATCTAGGTGGAGGGAGTGAAAGTATTAATTAGCCTTTCTTAGTGATAAATCCCCCTCAAGTGTCATTGGTCTGGACCTGCTACTCTTTCATATTTGCTGGCTTTTAGCTGATTGAACAGCTCCTTGTCCTTTGGCCTACTGAAATTGAAGCTGATCTCAATACTAAGATTGAAGACGACTGCTGTGTATAGGGATCTCCATGATCACATGCAGCTATGCTGAATCCTACTGAGCTGTAGTGAAGTCCTCAAATTACTCTGTCAGGATTCAATGTAACTGTAACAAATTGGGAATCCCACATCTCAGTAACCTGTACTGAAGGGCAGCTTTGGCAGAAAGACCCTAACCAAGGATGAAGCAATTTCTCTGCCACCAGAGGAGGAATCTTCTTTCACCCCTCGTACCCATTATGTTCCCCATATTTTCAGCAGCTCAGGGCTGTCCCTGCATTATTGTGGTATAGAAGGGATATGGAAACTTCTTCATCTTAGAGAGGCTTTGCTCCAGCTTTTCCCAACTGAGGAACCGCTGTCTGCTCACTGTCTTCCATCATGTTAAGGAAACTTCCCTGTCTGATTATCCAGGAATCACACTGTCAGTCACTTTCATATCATGTGACTGGGACTGAGGTCCCTTTTCTACTACGCACCCCACACCCACACAGTCAGACCAGGTTTCCTTATCTGCTCAACTCCAGGTTTCCCTCAACGGAGTCTCAGATGTCCAAATCCTTCAAAATAGCTTAATCCGAGGAGGGACCCAGAACACAGAGCTACCTGCTCTACACTTGTTCCTCAAAACTTCACTCCCATGGTGGATGAGGACTGCAGGCAAAGGTCGCTGTCGACACTGGGTGTGGTTGTCCTTGCTTTGTCCAGGTCTCAAGTTTTAATGATGCCATTGGTGATGAAGACAAACCTCTTCCCAAGGATATCTACAGAGCTGCACATGCTGCTTGTTCAGGCTGTGTGAGGAGATTCACAGAACCACAGAACATCCTGAGCTGGGAGGGACCCACAAGGATCATCAAGTATAGCTCCCAACTCAAACCCACAACCATGGCGTTATTAGCACCATGCTCTAACCAAGCCTGTTCATTTTCTGCCTGTTATCGCTTTAGGCAACACTAAGGCTTTGTTTTCTGTCATAGTAAATCTTTCTTTTTTGATTTAAATGACAAACAAGAGACAGATAAATGTGTTACTGTCTGGTAAAGTGTCACTTTGGATCATGCCCTAAATCCATATAGCTCTGACTACCAATTATGTGGTAATGTGGTATGTTTAAACTGGAAAAGTTATCTTGATATCCTGATCTTACAGTATGAATAAAATAATTGATATAAAAACTTAAATGTGGAACGTTATGAAAAGCTTCTTAATATGCAGTCCTTTATGATGTGTTTTATTTTACAGTCTCTTGCAACATATAACTCAGTAATGCATTCTATTGTAGCACAGTGAAAACTCGCAATATCATGTTCATATATTTCTTGGAGTCCGCTATATTTTAAATATGTGGAATTTTTTCTTTCCCTTTTGAAATATTTTATTTTTTTATGTCTTTCGAGATGACAAAGACTAAAATCTGACAAAACTACTACAGTGTTACAGCTGAAACCATTAATTAACTGAAAAGTAATTAATTAACTGGTAATTAACTGAAAAGTCTATGTTAGTTCATCTTTAAAATTATTTACACTATTATCAAATATCTAACTGGTCTTTTTTAAGGCAAGAGAGTGATGAATTTTTTTGAGTAAGCTTGATCAGTAGATGGAACTAGGGTGCCTGTTGTCTGCACAAGTTTGGATCTTACATTCATACTAAGAAGTATTTCATATTTCATGTAATTTACTTGAAACTTTCAACAGTTAGTCACCAATTCCTTTCCACAAATTGAATTCAAAATCTGTGATTGAACAACACTCAAAACCATGATGTTGCTTTATGAAGATGGATGTTATTTGAAAATTATTAAACCCTGATACTAAAGAGAAGAGAGTTTGAGGTAAAAATTGAAAGAATGAGAAGTATGCTAAGATTTCAAATTGGAGTTATTGTAGCAATGAAGTGACTCTGTGAAGCAAACAGCATTTCGGAGTGCAGTAAATGTGCTAGTCACATCAATGTAAATGATAAGAAAACAAAACCAGAATAATACCATGAAGGTTATAATTTGAAAATAAATCTTTCATCTCACTTCCTGTGTACTGTAGTGCTTGCTTTTTCTTATGAAGTGTTGCTATGTAAATCCATTTGTAGCATAACTATTTTCACTTAATTTGCTCATCCTGACAATGGCTTTCTCGTTGAGCATTTGCACATCATGAAAAAGCAATGAGGATTTGTTTACAGAGTTGTATTTTTTCTGTAATTATTGATAAAAGTCTGCAGTCGCAAAGTTTTCAAGCAGTTACACTTTTTGGATTGTTTTTCTTTAAATGGAAAGCCAGTAAGTGTAAATGTATTTCTAAAATAGAAGTATTCATGCAGTCTGTCCCCTCATATTTTAGTCTTCTGGTAAATAGCTTTTTCCAAAATGAAATGTGGAGGAAACCTTTGCCTTAACAGCAATGATCTGAGGTTATGTATACACATACTTGCAAAAAGTTGATTTCAACTGTTGTCTGCTCAGTTGCATTTTTTGTAGTTTATTTTCCATGAAACTGTGAAACCACATTGACATCAAACAATTTACTGCATTCAAATATGATACATAAGAAAAGATCTCTGTTTTGATGTTGGTGCAGGGAAACAAAGGATTGTTATGTCTGAAGAGCAATTTCAGCAAGGTAATTTTTCTGTCTAATGTTAAGTTGTCCTGTAAGCACAACAGTTGGAGAGAGTTGTTGATTTTCTCTCTGCAGAAAAATCAATGGATGCAACTTAAAAACAGGTAAAGTTTAAATATCAGCTTCCACATGAGATTCCTTTAAATTTTTGTCAAGTTACTGTTTGTACTTTTTTGAAAAGTATGTTTAGTTCTATGAAAGTGAATGGGCAATAACCATAAAAAATAAGGATGGCATTATAATGAGGGCAAAAATAAGAACTTTATGGCTTTTTCCCTGGAATGATGGAAGCTTATCACAATATCTTCTAAATAATGCAAATTTTATAACAGCAGCTGTTGTTTTCTTAGTATGCTTGAGGATAATCTTTGATATCACTAGAAATTAAAGTTTTTAGTTGTATTTTGGAGATACGAGCTTAGCCAGTGAGAGGTATCGTCTGTTTCCAACGAAATAGATGTCTGTCAGAAGACAGTTGTGTCTGTGTTACTGCTCTATACTTTCAAGCAATCATCAGAACATTTGAAGCATTTTTAATCTTTAGAGTGAAAAAATACATATAAGTAAATAAAGAAATAACTCTGTGAGATTATTGGAAAAGTGAATAAAGGTCATCTTTTCAACTCAGTAAACTTCCAATAAGGTGTATGAATATTGAGTTTGTGTTTATTTTATTAACTTAGTTTATTTTTAAAGATGAAGATAGAAGATTATCTTATGTTACTGCAGACAGGTGAATGCACTTCAAATAAATCATTAATAGTATTCAGATGATTACTGAGGTAGTGCTATGTCTGGCAATTTGGAGTCTGAGAGAATCGTAATTAGTAATTAATTAAAAATATATAATTACTCTTCATATGTCTTATGTAATTTAATTATGTAAGCATAGATAAAATTATACTGAAGTTTTTGGATTCATTATTTCTTAAAAGCCTAAATTTCAGCCGTGGGCAAATAATTCCAAAAAGCAGAACAGAAAATACTTAACTACTTGCATATGTTTTTGTATTTCAGTTTTTTAAAACTTATGTTTGAAATAGTTCTATAAAACTCCAATGTTTTTCTTATGCACTCATGAATTTATTTTACTTGGACTTCTGTTAGGACAGTTGGCACTTCTTTGGACATTGTAAACTGTAGTGGTACTTGCAAAAAAGAGGAGAACACAAAGGTTATCGAAGGTTAAGCATCCTCTTCAGGAGCCATAAGCATTAAAGGAGATTTTACAGTAGCTGTAAACTCTCCACAGTACCTTCTGACTGCTGTAAAAAATCTGGATAGCACATATCCAACATGAATTACAGGCATTTCTTTGGCAGCCGTTGGTTTGTGGTGCAAGTTCTGTCAGTCTCCTCTGTGAAAGCCTCTCGCTTTGGTCATTTAACAATCTGCTCCAAAGTTTCTGCTGCCCACTCTTTGACACTGTGGTGTTACCATGGGATGTGTGGGGAGCACACAGCCTGTGACACACAGATTTGAAACCAAGAAAACTTTGGGACTCTGGGCTTAAGTGTAGGACTAAATGGTCTGGCAATTATATTTAGACAAGCATCTTCCCGTGTTGATTGTGATGTATGTTAAATGTTGTACTTGGCTTAATCTCACATGCCACCAGGAGCTTTATGTTTTGTCAAGTACTTAGAGAGACTGGAAGTAATCCTCACCTTCTTTTGAGAGCCTTGTATGAACCACTTTGAAGGGATGAGAGTGCCCTAGCTCTCACTGACATCAACTGAAACTGTGAAAACCAATACTCAGTCTTAAATATAACATATTTTACAAATTTTACATGCCAAATGGAACCAGGTTCAGGATTAATTTGAATAGTCAAGGGAAAGCACTGCCTTACCAAGCAAACCTTCAATTAAAACATGGGTATCTGGAAAAAAAGTCATTTGGGAAAGCAAAATCCATTGCCTCAATATAAGATTATTTCCTTAAATATACAGAAGATAAATCCTGATCTGTTACCAGGAAAATTTAGTGATAGACATCTTTACATAGTTCATGCATGTATGGTTTTTGTCTAATTACTTTGACTTTTTTTCCTTAAGGTGGATTTTCTAACACCATTTCACTGACGCTTTATTAAATTCCAGGAAATAGAAATTTAACTACAGGTAATAGAAATTTAACTACGAACTTTCTGCTCTTCTGTTCTTATATGATTCTTCATTGTTTTCCTCTTTTACTGAGTTTTCCTTTTATTAAGGAGCCTCCAGCTCTTCCAGTCAGTAACCAAGTGTCTTGTGGCCTTGGTGTGCATCTTGAGACAATGGGACAGCTACAGCCAGGCCAGGCCATGGCCATTTGCCAGGCCTTAAAGACAGTGGTAAGAATGTGTGTGATGTCCAGCAAGGAATTAGAGTAAGCCAACACCAAAGATTGCCAAAGGCATATATATATATTTATTTGTTTGTTTGTTTTTTGAAGATACATACATACATGTTGTATGTAGTCTTCTATTAAGAGAAATTGTTCAGATTTTAGCAGAAGCTTTAGCCCAGCTCAGTTCTTGCTTTTTCTGCTGAAGATTGTCATGGGAAGGGGAAAGGTTCTTGAAATGTTAAGTGAGATTTTCCTCTTAAACCTAGAATCTTCTAATTGAGTTTTCCTTTTAAAGATCTCTAGAAGGATTTACTAGTGATGGTTAGCATGATACAGAGCAGATGCACTCAGCTCTTTGAACCACATTTAACTGCCTAGGACCAGAGAATGACAGGATCTTGCTGGCATCACTGATCATTGATTCCCATAGCGTATCTATTTCATGGTAATTAATACAACACTTTCCATTTAGTTTTCTGTCACTGCAGTGCTACTGCCTGAGGCTTCATTTGCCTTGCTGCACAATGTTGAGAGCAGCTGCAGCCCAGCCAGCAGCTTTCTTGCTGCATTTTTCTGATCACTGTTTGTGGGACAGGAATGAGACTGCAGAAACCTCAGTATTCCTCAGCTCTTGAGAAAGGGTAAATTTACACTTGGAAAGTAAACTCATTTTCCTGATTTAGCTTCCTTGTTTCCCCTATTCTTATTTTGTTTGCAATCAGCATTCAGCTGGAATGCAGAGACTTGTCTCTTGATTTGTACTTTGCCTTTCCTACAACCTTTTTTACTCCTGGATTTTTATAGTATATTTCTGTGTTCCTGTAATTTCTATTCCTATTTGTTTCTATGTTATTTGCTTATATTCTGAATCTTGGTCTTCCAAAATGCCTTGGTTTCCCCAAAACATTTACATTTTCATCTAAAAATCCCTCTTGAGTACTTTCCAGTCTCCTGCTTTCACTTACACCTGTGTGTCTGTGGACACCATTAAATGCTTCCCTCAGGTGTTTGGAGAGCTCATTTCTTCATCATCTTTCTTTGCTTCAAGTAAGATAATGACACTAGTAGAAATTTGGCTTCTAATTTCCTCTACATTTCAGAAATCATGTCTGTGACACCCACACTTGTAAGCCTAACCAGGAGTTGCCTTTGTCTGGCACCATAAACTAATTTCTGAGGAGCATAGCACGTTAACACTGATGGTATAAACAATAATGTGAAGTGAAGATAATGTCTTTATGACTCCAAAATGTCTAAATTCCACAAAAGGTTATGTTTGGTCTGAGATTCATCACATGTAATTTCAGACTGGCGTCATGTTTGTTTTAAAATTTCCCCCAAAATGGTTCATCTTTCTTTTCTCTAAATAGTTGCATGAATATGGATTCATGGGAAGAGGTAGAGAAGACATACATCATTTTTTTGTGTTCAGAGAATTAAAAAACTGAATTGTTTGGAAAGACTAAAAGGTTTGTGATTTGAGCAGGGGAAGATTGAGTTATTGTATCATCACGTTGTATTCTGTGAAAACAATGTCTTTTGGTAATGGCTAATCGCTCTTATGCAATAATATATTTTTGGCATGAAGCAAAGGAAACATACATAGCTTTCCAATTAGATTAATGCATAGAATCCCAGCATATTTTAGCATTAAAAAATAATATTATTTGAACATTACACTACCTTCCAGATTTCCCATAATTCTTCCATTTCTAAAGAGACAGCTCTGATGGGTCATATAAATTCATCAAGCTGATTGTGTGCTGAATAATTGCTCTGCCTATTTCAATAAGATGCTTCTTTGAACTGTCTTTCTGTTGCATGTCTCTATATTGGATTGAATTTAGTGTGTTGAGGGTCAAGCCAAACAAGGCATATACTTAATTATGTTTGCCTCAACAGTTTAGATGCAGAAGGTGGCCTTTGTGTTGCATAGCATGTTGTGCCAGCTGATGGATCAGAAGAGTAAATATCAAACCATCATGCAGGTATCAGAATGCAAACCAGTAGCTGTGATGAATGTGCTTTCTGGCATTTGCTGATTAATTTAACTTGTAGTAGTAATAGCAGAATTGATTGGCTTGCAGTTCACAGCTGTAGTTAACTACATAAAAGTAAAGTTATTGTATAAGAGAATCTGAAAGTGGTGAAGACTGAAGAAAACGTAATTTCTAAAAAATGCCATGAACATTTTCCAAATCACAGTTAGATCCCATGGGGAGATACTGAACTTTTGATATTGTCCCTGTCGGGAAAGTGTGGTGGATGGGAACATAACTTACACTATTTTACCTTTGTAACTCCTTAGAAACCTCTGTTGTTCCAGCTATTGAAATTCACCAAGAGCCCTGAAATGGGTAAAGTGCTCTCTGTAATAAATATAACAACATAAGCAAAGCTTTTTAAAAAACAAACAAACAAACAACATACCCAAAAAACAAACCCCAACCTTCATTTCAGTAGTATTTTTCCAACCTAATGCTTGTGTCGATTAAAGCTAAATTACATTTCAAACCTTTAGTTAATCATTAAGCATATGCAATCCAGCCAGTACCAATATTAGTGGCATTTATATAGCTTTGTATAATGGGCTTTTTTGCTTATTTGTCTAAAAATTTCAGCTTTGAACTTGTCATGGATATTTGTGTTTACAGCCAATAATTATATTTTAGTAAGTGTGGGGGGAAAAATGTAGGCTTCTGTAATTCCTGGTATGGGATCTTGCATTCACAAGGTCAGTTAATGCTTTTGACATACTTTTCCTTTTCTCTTGGAAAAGAACATAAAGGTGTTTTATGACACCAGGGTGCTCTGAACTCAATTTCCTATTCTGTAAAGTTTTAAGTGCACCCACTTGCCTGTTCTTCTGTTGGCTAACATAACAAATGGATGTGTTAGTTTGTGCTGAATTATCAGCCATAAATTTAACAGCACTGAATGGCACTGCTGGTGCTGTAAAATTAGCAGTGGAATACAAAGTAAAGATTAAATTCCGTACTAAGCAGATCATGGCTATGTAAACCTTGCACTCTTCAAGCTGAAGAAGTTACCATTTTGTGTTCTGTGCTACATTTGCAAGGTTCTGTGTGCAACCATTAAGCTCAACATCCTTTAGAGTGACACTTACAATGGGACAAACACATGACCCAGCTGCTGCTAATTGGCATTGATGGTGGTTCTGAGTGTCTGCTGATTTATACCTTCAGAAACCTGTTGCATAACTTCCTAGTGACCAATATGTATTATTATTTTTGATCACTACTCAGTTGTGTTGAACTTAAAAAAAATCTGGTGCACAGATAAATAGTCTCACAGCTGAAATATTATTCCACTCTAATTATAGTCTTGAATGCAAATATTAGGAAGATATAATATTTTATGCATTAAGGGGACAGAAAGCCTGATAATGTTAGATGTGAACCTTTACACAGCTCAATGTTTCCCATAAAGAAAGATCTTGGACATTGTTAATTTATTCAGTAAAATGCTTCTTTTTCTTTTGAGTTAACTCAAGCTTCTTCTGAGCTATCTGGAGAGACCATTACTCTGATGAGCGATCCAGGGCACTTACTAACATGCTGCTATGAAAAGGGGAGAATATGATGGAAAGGGAAGATCAAGTTCTATGTAAACCCCCCCAAGTTTTACTTTATGAAAGTAAAGTACTGCTTCAATTTTTTTCTAGTAGAGACAAACAAACAAAAGACCCCAGCTTGTATATGGATGAGTTTTATTGCAGTATTAGCCTTATTTTCCAGCTTTGGGGAGATAAATACAATTCTGTGCTGAAGGTAGAATACAAACCCATGCAATAAGGCAGATATAGCTAATTCTCCTGAGTCTGTACACTGTAAAACAAAGTCTGTGACTCCCTGAGAAAGCTAAAGAAGATTTAGCACATGGTTCATGGGCAGGGAATAGGAATGATTTCCCCAGTTCTCCACTTCACTGTAATGGTAGGGTTGGACGTGCTGTAGCCAAGCAGTTTATTCGTGTTTGGTCGTTGGTTTCTTGTACAATTGGAAATGCACTAAAAATTCCCTTTATTACTTTTTATTTCAAAATTTCCTCTTTTCATTTCATGTAAGTAAAAGGCAGCAGTTCTATATCAAAGTATTTTTTCAACTGCAGAATTAATTATTTTTCTTGAGGTATGAGTAGAAAATGGATATAAGGTAAACTTTAATTCTTTATCTTTCTGTGCTGAAGATGGCTATGAATGTTTATTTAATCAGATATTTCAAAATGCTCTGATAGTGTATATGGCTAATATTGGTCTAGATCTATACTGAGAACTCTGTCACGTGTTCTTGAACAAATTTCCATGCCTGACATTGTTTTCAGTAGGAGCTAGATATCTAAGGCACTGAGATCCAAGTTCTGTTAACTGTCTGACTTCTATTGGTGCTCCTCTTGTTGATTGTGTCATTAACTGTGCTTGCCTTATCCAGATTTGTCAGTAAAAATATAGAGATATAAGGAAAGATATTTTGAAAATGCTAAAATGCAAGTTATAGTAATGAGGAAAGCTATTTTGAGATGTTACATACTCATTTTTTGAGAAATCTCATTTTTGCCTGTTTGCAAAAGTCTAGTGTTTTATGTGGATAAAGTGTCAAATAAATTTGAGATTTAATTATTTTTTAAACAGAACAATAAATATTTTTTGTTACTTTTATTATTTTCCTTGAAGACCTGGGAAAATATGTTTAAATCTATTACAAGATAACAGCAAATTATGACCTTTCCTGGACAAAACATCAGATTTACTTTGATGAAATGAATTTCTTCAAAATATGTAGGACATAAACAATAACATAGAGTATTATTTATATAAACTCACATTTTGCAGGTTTATATTTTCCTGTATGGACATGTTTTTAAATATCCTGAGACACTGTTAGCAGCGAATAAATTACAAGGGATTTGCTCACCTATCTGTAGTTCAAGAACTTCTAGACTTAACAAGAGGGTTTTTTTTTTTTAATTTTTTTTTTTTTTATTCTCAGGGATTCCATATGGTCTTTTAAAGGCTTGACTTACTTAAAGAACTGATGATTCATTTTTCTACAAGGAACCTGGCAATGGCATTGATTCATTGATCCGTGGCTGAAACCTCCACTCTCCAAATAGTAAAACCCTTGGGTTTTTGTTACTTTAGGATTAAGGTCTTATCATCTGATTTCAAAAGCCTGAATCAAACCACACTCATATGAATGTGATTCATTTGCTTGTTGCATGCTACCAGTGGGTTTCATGCTATCAGAAAGATCCTTTTGTTGACTGGGAAATGGACAAATCTCATATAATCTGAAGAAGGAAAATGAGATAGGAGAAACCTCTTTCTCTCCAACATCAACATCAAAATCTTGAAGAAATTTCTAACAGGGAAAAGATTTAGAGTGTAATGTTGCATTTTTATTCGCTTTCAGAATTGGGTGTTTAGGGAAGGAACTATTCACTCTGAAGGAATTTTTTTGGACATCTCAGTTTCTCTTGGGTTCTGAGCTCAAGTTACAATTTCTAACTGCAATTTTTCTTTTCCTATGAGTCCAGCTTTCTGCTTTGGTCAAAAAATACTACAGTTTGGTTAATTCATGAATTGCTGCTGAGATGGAAGTTTGGGTTGAGGTGTATCAGTCAAACCACATGGGAAAAAAAAGCATTTTCCCTCCTCCTTCCTCTCTTCTGGTTTTGCATTAAGTTTTTAAAAGCTGACCAAACTCCTCTGAGGCTGCAGAGGTAGTCCCAGACATTTCCTTTGCAAAAAGGACATCCAAGCAAAGCATACATCTTTTCTATCAGGCTGCTCAGTCCAACTTTCAAGAGGTGATTTCACATCTGAATAAAGTATAAGGATCTCCTGGAGACTGCAGAATAAAGTTAGGAGAGAACTGGTAAAGAAAGAGATATGTAGATCTAATCTATATTGACTTTACTAGCAAAGTCTACTGGCTGTAGATGCAGTTCATCCTTGCCAAGAGATTCTTTTCCCACATTGCTCAAATAGCTCAGTTACTTGTCTAAATACACTATTAAACATTGTCTGTCTGGACTGAAAAGCAGGGGGGCTTTGGGGTACTGCTCTTTCTTTCCAACTTCTTTGGGTGCTTGGTTCCACGTGCTTGGTTTTCTTCATTTATAACTTGGAGGGGAGGGGAGAGGAGAGAGGGGCCAGATGATTGTCTTTGGGTCACAGCTTAACATGGAATTAAGGACACAGTAATTGCATCCACAGTATGAGTGATAGACTGTATTTCCCTTCAGGACTTTGGCATATGAATATTTGAGTACTTTCACCCTGATGTCATGCCAAAAACTTTCACCAGTACAGTAAACATAGTTTTGAGTCCTGAGCATGGAGGTGAATAACTAATGCCTTACTGGCAGACGAAAAAAGAGCAATATTAGAAAAGTATATTTGGACCAATGACTAAATAATCTAACACTGCCATATGTTATTTGACAAACAATAAATCCTCTCACTGGAAATAAATCCCAAAAACTTTATAAATGAGCGCCTGCTTTTTTGAGTTTGTTACTCAGCCAGAACCATACCTTTGTCCATACAGTAATAGAGACAGTAACAAAGAGTAACTATTAAAATAGGCATTTTCTTAACCAGTTGTGGGATCTAAGATCAGGGGTTTTTTGTTGTTGTGGGAAAAGGTAAGCAACCAACCAAACAACCACGCAGAAAAACTTGCATATAGGCACACCTTTCTTTAAACTGTCTGTGATCGTGACCCAATTACTAAAATGCCACGCACTCCATTTAAGATCAGGAATTTTTAACTGGATGTTTTTCAGCTATCTTCCATAGCTATTATTGCCACATAACTTTCCTAGGGTGCTGTTTCCACATGCTTACTTATGCAGGCAGAAACTTCAGTGAAGCCATGGGCAACTTTGCTAAGCATAGGAAACTGAGGGCGTAGGTCAGAAAATGTCTATTTGAATGATAAAAATATGCTCAAGATGTGCACTTTCTTGGGTTAGTGCATTTTATTCCTTCCTGATACCTCCACAGTGAAAGAATAATTTAAAAAAAGTAGTTTTTCATTCAGGGGATTAATTTACAAATATCTTGCAAGTTTTCCCTGAACAGGTTGCATGAATTCTCCTAGTCTTGTAGGACTTCATTTTATCCTGGAGAAACTCTCTTGGAGAGTCACATGTCTTTGAGAGTCACTTTGATTTCTCCCCTTTGCTTAAGTGTTCAGTCATTGCAGTTTGAGCTTTTGCCAAATGGGATGGAAGGTTTATGTTCTTTAAGATGTGCTGTGCAGCTGTTTAAGGCATGACCGGCTTAACCAAAAAAAGTAAGAGCTAGATTTCAAACATTTTACTCTTGCAAGCAACGAAGGAAGAGTAGTTCACAGTTGAGCACTGAGTTTTCTGAAGCAAGCGAGCAAGCAGGTTTGGACTACTCTATCAGTATGATCACAGGAATGCTTACCCCTGCAGCACACTTTGTTTCCCTTTGCATGTTTTGTTTCCCTTTGCACGTTAATTCCTTGCTCCCTACCATGTGTTCCTGTAATTATTTTTCATGGCAATTCTGAACATGAAGACAACATTTCTTGGGAAAACTAAAATCAAGCTGAATATTCTTTTTGGTTCTTGGCTACTGGAATAGTTAACATTTTTCATTTTAAACAGGTACACTGCTGTTTGTCTTTTCTTGATTCACAGGATTTGTGTTTAGCAAACCAGGCTCTCATTTTTATAATTTAATTTTTATCAGACCAAGTGCATCTGTCATGTTGGAAAATACTTTAATCTTGAGATTTAAAAACTTTTCCATATTTCAGCACATTATTTTCATGGCACTAGATCCAATTCCTCCTTCTTTTAAGTGCTTTTATCATAGCTGTCACTGGCAACAGAAACCATGGTCTTTAATCAGTCCCTCCAACTGCTGTGTGGTAAGTAGCTGTAGTGGGCATATGATTTAGACATGAGTAACTCAAGGAAATGTGATAAATGAACTGTTGATCTCAAAATCTTTATTGGCATATGTGCAAGTTTTAATTGAGATGGGATGAGTAGGAGCACATAAAATGTGAGTTACTGTGAAAGCTCAATCTGAACTTGAAACTAAACTCAGTAGTTTCTAATATTCCAAAAATATTTCTCATTTCTATGCCCTTTTATATCTTTTTTTTTCCTGTGATATAAAACTTGCTGAGCTCTAGGACAGCAGAGGGGCAGTGTAAGTAGTAAAAAACTAGGAAATATAGAAATGAAAATTAGTTCAGCATTAGGATAATGTTGAAGTACAAACCTTAAAATGTTCAGCAAACAGAAGCAAATTTTCTGCACTGATAGTTACATTTGAATGGCCAAAATAAGTATATATATATAGCAAACCCTCCATATCTCATCTAGTTCCTTATTTAATGAATAATTCAAATATTCTCCTGAAGAGACAATTTCTAAAACTAAGTTTCCTACTGTAGAATGAGTTTCACAAGTATCACAGAGATGCAATGAAAAGAATATGCTAAGAGAGAAAATAAACTGTCTTCATTTTGAAGAGCATGAAGCAAGGTACAAAGAGATTTAAACCTAAAAAATATCACATTCTCTAATTCTGTATGTTCTTTTAAATGCCCAGAGTACTTTGAATTATTTAAATTTTTTTTCTTATGAAAATGTACTTCCTAGTGTCTTTGGGTGTACCTTTTTGCATGATCTGCATTTCTGTAAATCTGGATCTCAGCAAAAGGATGCACAGAATGTCCAGGGATCAGCTGTGAGTTTAGTCGGCTGAAGAGAGCTCCAGGTCTGAGGAGATAAAGACCAAATCAGTCAGGTCTTTAAGGAAGGCACTGAACTGCCTTAGCCATATGACCATCCTTCTGTCTCCTGCAGTCCTGGGACTCATTTGGTGCAAACATTCTTAAGTCCTGTAACCAAGGGTGTAGTTATCCTGCAGACAGAAGACTACTACTGTGGGTGACTCTCAGGAGACAAATCTTTCCATCTTGTGCATGGAAGAAGTCAGACTTCCTCTGGAATGAGGGAGAGGTGCAGAAAAACTCAATGATACCTGATTAGAGTTGAATGCAAGAGTGGGAAGAGCAGAAGCTGTTAGAGATTGAAGCATGGAATTGATGAGATACAGCATTGAAATAGTCTGAAGTCTGGTGATATTTTATATTGAAGTGAAAAGGGATGTTTCACCTAACAAAATGTAGCAGCCTACTTGCTGTTTAGCCTTTCTTCTTCTAATCTTATCTCTCAAAAGAAGACAATTTTTAGTTTCATTCTACATTAATGGGAAGTGCACTGCCCAGGTGTCCTGAGTTTTAGACCAAAGTTCTGTCTGATGGAGCACAGTTGGGAGCCACATACGGATGATTAGTTGCCTATCTACTAAACAGTATTTGGGCTGGCAGCCCAGTAATGCTGTGCTGTTATTCCAGGCTTAATTATCAGTTTGACATAATGCTAGTAAATGAGTGTAAACTCCTAAAAAATTAGAGATTTTGCTGCATAATGCACTTTACTTCCTCTGTTAGCAGATTCAAAGCAAATTATAAAACAGACACTTGGTGTACAGGGACAGTTCCAGATCCCAATAAATGTACTATCTCATACATGCCTTTTGAGTAATGGTAAAGTTGAGAGCCTGTAATCATTACAGAAGTACACTCTGTTCAAAATTCAGATGAAGAGATAGATTAGCACTGTCACTTCATTGATTAGCGCTCTCATTTGTTTGGCTTTCAAGGCTGAAATGCAATAAATGAGAAGATACAAAGAGAATAGTGCATTGTAGTTGTTGTAGTTGTGGTATCTGACTTTGTGCTGTTACACAGCAATGCTCTGATACCAAGAAATTCTGCAGTTTAATTCAAATGCTACAAATTGGTCTGAAGTTCATTGTTTCTTCTTATGGCTAGGGTTTTAAAAATGAACGTTCAAACGTTTCGGCAAGAATTTCCACTGTAATTGGTATATTGTGTTTCTGTTTAAGTGCAGTTTACTGAAGTATTTATCTAAAGAAAACACTGTCAATCTCTTCTGATGTGTACATGAATTTATTGAAGAGCACATTAGGGAAAATATCCTGTCATCCAACTCTCTCTGAGTGCCATGGTAGGCTTTGAGTTTGCAATATATCTGTCTGGAAAAAAACAACTCCCCTTCATTCTGCATTTTCAGTGTACTCAATTCCACATGTAGCACTTATATGAACAGCCTTAAAATAATGCCTGAACTCTCCTTTACAAAGCCATTGAGAGCATTAGCTTGACCTCCCTGGGACCTTTGTTACCCAAATGACAGAACAACAACCAGAACAGCTCATCTTCTGAAACTGGCTCATCTGGGATGCTCTGTGGGCAGTTCCAGTCAGCTGAGATTCCCAGCTATCCTATGAGGAGAAATGAAAGAATGTGGCTGCTCACAGTATTTTGTTTTGCACATTTTACACCAGATTCATTGGACTTAATTGCTGTCAGTACTGATGCAACCAACAGTTCTGCAGCTGGCCAGGCTCAGGTTTGAACCATGGGATTACAATGTCTAATGTAAGGTCCTACAAATGTGTGCAGTGGAGGTGCTGCCAGAAGCATTCTTGCTAGGTCTCCTTCTCAGGGAATAGCCTCAAATAGCACATTGGTACTGCTGCTTGCAGTCTTCATCCCAGATCTCTTTGAGAAAAGAGGCCAATGATACCAGATTCCTGCTGTGGACATCTGATGGAAGCAACACCTGGCATCCTAAATATCTGAGGTGGCTGCAGAGAGGTCTGCCCCAGGTCTGCTCTGATGTGCCCTCGGCTGCATAGCAGCCTGGCTTCCCTACCCATTCTGGACCTGCTGCTTCTGCTGAGCTGCCACCTGTCCTGCTCCTGAGGGCTGTTCCCTCGTGAGGTGTAGAAAGACTTCATCTTTCATTCATTTCTAGGCTCTGCTTGTTTGCTTTTTCAAACAAGGAGATTCTTATGCAAGTATTCTAAGCGTTTATGCACATAAAACTGATAGTTATAAATGGTTTGGGTTTTTTTTATTATTTTTTCTGTTCCTTGATAAATAATTCAAAGCAACAGAAATATCAGTGTTAATATTGGAACTCCATAAATTTCTTGACCTCTCTGGTTGGAAACACCAGACCTTTTCATGGTGCCACAGTGAAAAATTCTTCATTCCTGTGAAAGATTCAAATGTGTAACAAGAACTCATTTCAGCAAAAGAGTGTTACTGCAAGTGTAAAAATCTGCCACCTTTTGCAATTATATTTTCACCAGCACTTTCATCTGCAAGATTTTCTGGTTTTGTTTTTGGGTGGGAAGATTCTTATCTTCCCACAATTCTGCAGCCCTTAATATTGCTCTAAGGCCTACAAAGATAATAGAACATTTTTCACAGAGCAGGATATTATTACTTTTAATTCCAGTCCCAGTTGTTCTGTCTTGGATCTTCTCACCGGGAAAATTACTTGCATATTGGTTTAGTGTAGCATTTTAATAGATTGCCTCCTTCTACCTTTCCCCCACCTTCTTTATTTCCTTCCTGAATTTCTTTTATCTGCTGTTGTTTAGCTGGCTACTCTTCTCACAAGAAGGGCTATTTTTAAATGAAAATCCATAACATGTAGAAACAGTAGCTTGCAATTTGTAATTTAGGCAGAATTTATTCCATTCTCATTAACAATGAAGGGGTCTATCATGCATATGTAATTGAACATAACTTGATCAGAGGAGTACTATTAAGTTTGCATTCCTTTTAGTTTTTGAAAGAGATCACAGCAGTATTAAAATTGTAGTTTCAAAAACAAAATAAAATAGCTATTAATCCATTTTGTATATTTTAATAAAGACACAAATTAAACACCCTTGGTCACAGTTTAGTTTTCATTTTCATTAGCTGTTATATGTTATATATATGTTATATTTTCATTAGCTTTTTTTCTGTTCACAAAATGTAAATTTTTTTGTCCTGCTTGAAATAGCACCTTGCAAGGCTTCTGTATTTGTGGCAGAGGTTATTTCTTGTCATTTTAATTTACAGCTTTTTAAAATAACTAGTCTGCAATGGCTGCTATGTTGTTGATTCTTCAGGTAGCACGATAAATTGAATTTTGTGTCTGAAATCATCATATATCTATTTTTAAAATTCATGCTGTTTCACAGACATTTGTGAAGTTCAGTTTGTTCTGAGGGGTCTTTTAATCAAAGCTAAACACTCATCCCTCTGCCCCCCATTTGCACACTTGTCTGTTAGCAGGACAGATTAAAACATTGCCATGTTCATAGCATAATGTGAAATCCTTTTACTATTTTCATTCTTCTCATTAATATATTGTGGTTTCATTCCTTCCTGAACAAACTCTTATTTTCCAGAACTACATATACTACTTGTATAACAACACAGGCCATTCTGTTAGAAAATGCAATCTTTCCAATTGTGGTTTCAGCAAAGGAATGAATTTTACTGGCCACCCAAACATAATACATCTGTTGTAGTGCGTCTATCTTTTCTTTTTCAAGGAGTATTGGAATGGTTCAGCATTTAGCTGCAGGGCTTTTAGTCTCAGAACAATTTGTGTATGTGCATACAGTGATTAAGTCTAAAGGAGAGCAACGGCAGGGCACTTTGAACACTTAAGCAGCAGAAGCAATTGTGTTTTGAGGGGGAAAACAGGTGTCATACTTTACTCAGAATGTTGTTGAGAGCTTATTTTTATAACAACTGCTTAAATTCGGTCCTAAATTAACATACTGCAATCAGAACTGAAGCCTCAAAGCCTTAATGTGCTGCTGCCCATGAGCCAGACCTCAGCCACATTGAGTCAGGGAGGGCAGCTGCCCCAGGCACCAGAGCAGAGATTCTCCCACAGACCCTGGCACAGAGCATGGTGAGGCAGCTGTCCCCCTGCAGACTGGAGTTCCAAAGGGGAGCAGAGATCCACCTGCAGCCCATGGAGGACTCCACACCAGAGCAGGTGGATGTTCAAAGGAGGCTGTGGCCCTGGTAGGAAGCCCACGCTGGAGCAGGCCCATGGCAGGACCTGTGGGCCAGTGGAGAGAGGAGGCCATGCTGTAGCAGGTTTGCTGACAGCACTTGTGACCCTGAAGGGGACCCACAGCAGAGCTGCCTGTTCCTCAAGGACTGCACGGCATGGAAAGAGACCCACACTGGAGCAGCTGCTGATAAACTGCAGCCTGTGGGAAGGACCCACACAGGAAAAGTTCATGGGGAGCTGTCTTCCATGGGAGTGAACCCCACACTTGAGCAGGGAAAGAGTGTGAAAAGTCCTTCTGCATCACAGACAACATGTGATGAAGTGACTACAGCTCTCATTCCCTGTCCTCCTGCACCAATGGTAAGACATGATAGAGAATTTGAGAGTGATGTTGAACCTAGGAAGAAGGGAGGAGTGGGCAGGAGAAAGGTGTTTTTAAGATTGAGGCTTTATTCTTATTATCCTACTCTGATTCGATTGGTGATAAATTAAATCAATTTTCCCAGGCTACATATGTTTTGCTTGTGGTGGTATCTGGCGCATGATCTCTCTTTGCCTTTATCTAGACCCACAAGCCTTTTGTTATATTTTCTCTCCCCTGCCCAGCTGAGGAGAGGATGACAGAGCAGCTTTTAGTGAGTAATCATGATCCAGTCAGGGTCAGCCCACCAAAAACAGGGAGCTACTTACCATTCTTAGAAGTCAACAATTGTATTTCTATCCATGTTTCTACCAAGAAATTATCTTGAATTTATTCAGTGTGTTGCTGTGAAATTCTATATCCTTTATTTCTGAATTACAAAAGTAAACACCAGTAAATTTAAAAGTGAAATGAAGCACATACTGTTGAAAATGGGCAGAATACTAGGATATTTTAGCAAAAGAACATAGTACAGAAGTGCAGCATTGTGACTAAAATTAAAATCTACCAGTTCTAGTTTTATCTCAAATGTATGTTTACTTCATGTTTCAGATGTTCAACTTTCTGACTGACTAACTGAAAGGACTGATGTGTACAGCATATCAATGTGCACTGTGTCTTAGAAAAGTGATATTAGTTATTTTACTTGACTGAAGTTTAATTAAAAAACAAAAAACTAATATTTTAGAAATTCTAAAATAAAGTTCTCTAAGATATCCACAAATGCAAAAGCTACATGATACAGATATTGAATCAAAGATAGTTTAGAAAAGTTTAAATGGCATATTCTGTGCATAACATCATGAACATTTTTCAGGAAAAGTTGAGTAATTCTCTGTATGGGTTTTCTTTTTATTTTAAATTCTGTAAACTCTCCACAAGTTGCCCTTTTCATTGATTTATTGGACTGCATTGTTGCTATCATTTAAGAAAGACTCTTTTTCTACACAGGCATTAGCAAACTGAGTTTTTGTACAAAAATTCAACTCTTTGGTTCTTTGTCCTTTTAAAATTTCTCTTTCCTCAGTGATTCCTTCCCCAACTTTTAGGTGGCATATTGAAATTTAATGTACATACTGTCTTCACAAACCCAATGAGACAGAAATATTTGATATGATGGATCTCCACCCCTTCCCTCTTACCATTTTTTGTTTTTAATGCCACATCTGATCTAGCCATACCTTACTGTTGAGAAATGGTACCTGCAGCAGCCATTATATGCCCCTTCTTGAAGATGACAGGTAGCTGCCTTTCAGCACACAGGGAAAGAAAATGTCTTAACCAATTTTCAGGGCGCTGCTTCTACAATGTTTCTCACCAGATGTCTTAGTTTTGCTTGGTTAAGTGGTTTGTTTTTTTTTTTTTTCGCCTGTTTTCTTGAATGTTGTGCTATTTCTTTTATCATCCTTTTCTGCCAGAGGCAGGGTGGGCACTAAACAGCACAGCTCTGTGGATGAAAGCAGATCTCTGTGGAAAGTGCTTCATGAACTACTGCTTCTGGCTATGTTTTTGTGTCCCACCATAAGCCTGCTTGCTTCTCCTGAGAACACCTAAATTTGACACTTGCTTCCTGAATATCTGGTAGAGGTGGGTAGCTTTTGAATTTTTTAATTCTATGGGTTGTTAATCAGAACAAGTACCTTCAGTTTGTTTCTCAATTTTTGAAGCCAGTCTAGTTTAATTTTTTTTTTAATTAAAGAGCCTTCTGCTGCCTTCTGCTTGCTTACCTTCAGAGGCAGAAGCATCAAATGAAGTCTGCAACAGAGGCATGCTGAACTCATCCGTCTTCTTCCTCCTGTGCTCTTACCTGAAGCACAAGCAAAAAGAGCAGAGAGTGTGGAACAATCTGGGGAGCCCATATAGCTGGCAAGTAATAAAGACAATTTCTCTCTTCTTCTTCAACATTTAGTGAAGGGAGAGAGTTAGAGGTTCTGCTAGGGCCTGCCATGACCTGAGAGAGCACAGTGAAGAGTCCTTGGAGAAGAATTGAGGCTGAGGTTTAGTCAGAGTTGATGGGTTAAAGTCAGGGTTCAAAACCCTCAGAGAAGTTTGGGACAGGAACCAGGCAGGTGTGCAAATCGAAGTTTAGAAGGAACTTACATCATGATTATATCAAAAAAACTTTGCTATTACTTATATATGAAAGAAAGAAAGCCTGATTTGGAGGTTTGGCAGTAAAATAAAATGGTTAACAGGGACCTGATAGTATGTTCACACTATTGGCAGTACTGAAGTTGTGTCAGACAGCCTTGTGAAAAACTGTGCATGTGCAAAGCTTTCTGAAACACTGGGGCTGACAGCAGGCCCTCCATGCCCTTGGCTGGGATGAACTGAGTCAAACGGAGCCTGTGTCCCTGTATGTCTCTGTTTGCTGGGATGAACTGAGCCAAACGGAGCCTGTGTCCCTGTGTGTCTGTGCTGCCCAGCATTGTTAGTGAGGTAACCAGATAAATCTGCTCTTTGCATTTTGGCCCTGGTTTGGTGGTCAGGCTGTATGTGTCGATTCTCACAGCATGCCCACCTGCTGGAGAGGTGCAAGAGAAGAGTTGGCCTCCAGTGGAGAGCCCCAGCTGCACTGGAGCAAGATGCAAAGATGGGTTAAAGGCAACCCTCCCAAAGCCCGGGTGGTGAACAGGCAGACATCTCCAGCCATGACAACCACACTCACCCAGTGACAGGCTAAAGCACCTCCCAGCCTTGGCAGTACCCACACAACTCCACAGGCAGCTTCTCCCACACTTCCAGAGCCTGCTGGAGCAGCAGGCCGTGAAAGGTTCATCCCTCTTGCCCTCTTGTTCCTGCCAGAGCTCAGCAGTCAAACCTCATGTGCTCTCCCATGTGCTGCTTATGCCTCTCCTCCATGTTTTGTGACTTTTCCACATGGACTGGGATGTCACACTATTACATCCATGCAGCCAGAAGACCCCAGGCCTGGCCTGCCTTCCTGCTGTTGTCCATAGTTTACAATGCCCATGAAGTGTACAAATGTCCTCTACATCAGACAGTGTGGAGAAAACTCCTAGGAAAGATGAAGAGATTTTAAAAATAAATAAAAGGAGGAAAAACTACGTTTGGAGATTCCATTACTTAACAGATGCTTCTCTGTCTTGAGTAGAAATGTTCTTTAAGACTGCAGAAAGTGCTGTCCAAATAAATTGTGTTGATTGCTTCTGAGGAACTTACTTTCTTTACTCTGCAAGAGGTTAAAAGACTGAAGGATTTTTTCTGAGCTTCATCAGAACTAAGAAATCCTATGGGCCTTTACATGTGAGAAGATTCATATCATAATTATTTTTATATGCCTCTGGGTTTTTTTTTTTTTTTTTGCAAGCATGTTTTTCATTGTGTCTTTACTTATTTGTAGGGGCAAAGGGGAGACACATTTACAGAAAACCCAATATTTTTCCCTTAACAGGGGTACCCATGTAATAATATTTCTGTTCATATGCAATATTTTTTACGTGTATGTTGTGCTGAAGCACAGCAATGGCCTGACTTGTTGATGACGGATTTTGGCTTATGAAATGTGTGTCTTGTATTAGTCCTGCATAGATGTCTTCCTTTAACAATTCTGAATCATATTAATTTTAATCACTTAGGTGCTACAGAGAAACTTGAATTTCAATTACAGACTATCATTTAGTGTCTACCATAAGGTTCTTTTGTGGTTAAATTTGTAGAGAAAATCTTCATGTGAATTATGCTGATGATATTGTGTAATTCACTATTTTCCTAGATGTAATTCTGGTGAAACACCATAAAATACAGTCATAGTATGATTTAGATTTTTATCTTGTTTTTTTTTTCATTTATGTTCAGGTATCATCTTAAGAGACTGAATAGTAATTTAATTGCAGCTATTAAAAGTGCATTTTTGTTAAATATAGTTCCTGTGCTTTTGTCATAACACATTACCTTTTTTATGTAGTTAGAGTTCTCCTAAATTGCATTTTCACCATATTTTGTTTAAGAAGAAATCTTACTCTCCGCAATAGTAAAGACTATTCTTCCCGTGTTTTTCTGTACTGTGAATTCTTGAATCTCTCTTCTTTGAGAAGAACATCAAAAAGCTTATTTAACTGTTCCAAGTCTGTTTCTAAGGAGAAAGAAGTCTGCTTCTGATTTTGGTTGTATTGGTCAGAATAAGGACCTCTTTTATCCCAATCAGGGATGAAACTAAAGGGAGGATATGCTAAATTAAATGAAAATACTATCAAACCACAGGTTTCCTGACTAGTAGTTGTTTTTACCGGGTAAATCCAAGGTTTTTGTCATAGGACAGTGTAATTATTTTAGGAATGGATTGGTTGGAGGTTGTATGAAAGACATGGTTGTAGCAGAGTTTTTGAAGATAGTGAATATTTGGACTGTGAGTGAATCACCTAGCCTGGGCCTCAGATGAAGGCCTGTAAGGCCTTGAAGCCTGTGACGCAGCTAGAAATTCTTAGCCAAGTGTGGCGCAGTTAGAAATTAGCAGTTAAGGTGTCGGGGAAAGATAATAGGGTTGTGAAGGTCACTGAATAGATTTGTTAGTGGGCACGTGATAGCCACCTTAAGAGTTAGTAAAACAAAGTATGATGTTGTACTTCTCTCTGCTGTATACCAATAGAGAGCTGCTGTGATTTGTAAACTATATGGAACTGTATAAATGTAGCCATCTTAGCTGAATAAAGTAGAACGTAGCTATTAACCATAGTGGCTTGATCTGCGTTCTCTCTATACTCCAACTTCCTTTTTATCTCAGGCCAACCCTGGTAATACATGGTAAAGAAAGTCTAGAATTAATGAGGTGAAATGAAAAATAGTTTGATTGCGTAAGGCTGACAAAATTATTTACTAAAATTTAAGTAGCATATTGTTAGAGATTTCTGCTGTCTGGTGCTGTTTTGGGACAATTAAGGTACAAGATAGAATTTTTGTGGGGTTTTAGCAGTGCTTTTTTGAGAAACAGGATTCCTGTGCTCCAATGAGACTATATCTGAGGATTTCCAGTGGTATCATCTAGGCACACTACTGACTCTCTCCTCAGTCTTTGTGCTCTGTGTTACTGTTTGCAGGATTCTGCTGCATCTGGTAATGAACAAGGTTACATATTAACTTGTTTCTTTCTATTATCAAGAAAACAATTCTTAAAGTTATGCAGTGGAACAGGAATTTATTGTCAAAAAATTTAAAAGTCAAGATGCTATCAAAAGTAATGTAGCAGAGAGAAAGTGACCTTTTTAGAAGGTGTTTGTAATTTTTCTTAATAGTGGCTTCTCATATATGATGCAGCTGGAATAACAGTAAATGGTGTTTATGGAGATCTACTGAGTAGAATGACAGTAGGACAGAGATTTGCTAGATTATGCAAAGGAAAGCATGACCATATGCAAGACAACATGGATATTACTCCCCAGAAAACCTGCAGACTTAGAGGTACATCTTGGAAGATGCTGAGGATTCTCTCAGAAGTGCTGTCAAGCTCCTATTAACACTCCTTAGTTTGATCTTTGGCTGTGCTCTAAGCATAGTCAAAGCAAATCTTAAACTTGGTGTGAGCATTTCTTTGTGCAATAGGAAATATTTGGTTGACACGGTGATTTTAGGATGTCTATTGCCCTTTCCTTGAGATACCATCCAGATTATGGGTACCCAGCAGGACCATTGATATATGAACTTTGTCCTGACCATTGAGTTGATGATGAATGATGTTTTGTGAAAGCAGTTTCCTCACATTCACAAAGTTTTCAGATTTAATTTAAAACATTGGCTCCATACAGTTTCTTGTGTGCACATTGCAGTATGTGCACTATAAAGTCAGAGTGTGCCTTCTGGGTAATAAATTCAGAGCAGGAAACCCTCCTCTTTTGCTTCTCTCTGTGGATTTTGTTCTTCTCTTCATCAGACATGATCTCAGCGATTGCTTTCATGTCTTCTATTGGCTGCCACAGACCAAATCTAAGTTGTATTTAGTTGTACCTGAAGGTAGTTATGGTCAGCTCAAAACCTGTCACTCTATGTCAAATCTCCTTATTTTTCCATATACAAAACTTTGCTTTTATATTTACTTTTATTTTTAGAAGTGAATGTTGTTTGCCGTGTAACTCTCCAATCTCGTAAGGCAGCTGTGTGAAGACAAAAGCAATGCTGAGCTTCATGCCCTTTATGGGGCTTGTTTGGGGGGCATTTTTTCTTATGCAATCTTGCAAGTTGTTTCTTAGAATTGTCCTTTCACTTCAAGGTTCAAATGAAATTTATTTAAGAGACCCTCTGCCCCATCCCTCTTGAGGCTCACTCTCCAATTTCCTAACCTCAGTGTTAAATAATTAGTTTTGGAAGGCTGAGCAGAAAATAAAACTAAATTAATATATGCATTTGAATGGTAGCTTTGTGCACTTCCTCTTCTGCAATTAGAAAATCATCTCAAGTGCTGGTCTACCAAAGGTAATTATGAGCAAAAGGTTGAGTTCTCTTTTTTAATGAGTTCTGCCTGATGCTGAGAAGAAAATCTAGTCTGGTGTAGAGTATATTCAATAGTGCTAATTAAACCATTCCTCCCACTTACTTTAAGTCAAATTAGTTTGATCCAATTGAGAAACTAATGTTTCACTAAGGCCGCTCTTTAAGACTTAGCAAAATAGTTCCATGTGACCTTAAATGAGAGGTATTTTTGTGAAAGGACTACAAATCTCTACTAAGTAAAATATAACTTTTCATCTTTTCTTTTTCTTAGTGATATAAGCAAAACACTTGAGTAGCTTCTGCTACTCAGGTGTGCTGATGCCAATTGGAATTCTGGGTGTGTTGCATTTTTCCCCATTTTTGCATAGAACAGCTGGTTTTTATTTTATTAGAAGGAAAATGAAAAAAATCAAGCACTTTTGGTGCTCGTTCCTATCTCAGAGGCATGACTTGTTTTAATCTACTTACAGGAAAGTAATAAAACCTTTATTATCAGAACTTCAGGAGATGACTTGTTGAAGGCATCACCCTGAAAGCTCTTTAGGGTGTTAAGGACCAGAAGTTAAAATACTTAGCAGTGCTGGATTTTTTTTTTTGAGGCAGTTAAACCGAGTCATGTACTGCTTACTGAATTTCACTGGTTTGATGGGATTATGCAGCATGAAGTATTTTTCTGTTATGATTATAGACATATTATCAGGAAGTGGATTGTTCATATCAGTATCACAGACAAAATTTGCCTTTATTGCTACTCAGACCTGCTTAGGCATATTGGTTTCAGGTAGGAGTGCTGCACTACTTTTTAAGGTACACCATCTTGATCTGGATGTTCTGCTGTTGTGTGCATGTAATACTTTTCCTGCTGAGGTTGTATGGTTGTATATCCACATGGTTAAAACTACTTCCCTTCTGCCCTCCAGTTTTTCACTGGAGAAAAACCCTCTGGTGTAATAGAGGGGGGAATCTTGTACCTGCCTCTTCACTTGCGGGGCTGACCCCCTTGGTGTGCTCAGTATTTGGGTACAGTTTGGGCCTGAGGAGGTGCCACTGAGGATCTCTGTCAGTGCTGTGGGGGCTTCACATCACCCCAGTTCCTGTTTCGCAAAGGCAGGTTGTGAGCTGTTCTCTCTGTGCCCCCTGAGCTCCAACCAGCCTGGACTCCAGGGCTGGCCAGCAGCTGAGGGAAGCCTTTGAAGATCCCTGGCTTTTGAAAGCTGGAGTTTGTGGCATGCCTGTGTTATAGCAGCTGCAGTTGGGGTGAATGAGTTGAGTTAGCCCAAAGCTGCTGAGCTCAGGTGCTGTCAATATTACTGCTGCAGCAGGAAAGCCACACAATGGAAACTGGTTAAAAACTCTACCCAATGAGGTTGGCTATTTCTTGCTGTGGCTGCACTGTCAGCAGTATAGTACCCAGGCTCTGCATTTTTGACTTATCAGGAATGTTTTTGTGAGCTGTGGTTACAGCAGTGAATGCCAAATATATTGCTCCTTGAAGGAGCAGTATAGTGTTGTAAAGACCACTGGAGAACTAATTCTGGAGTAATGACAAACTAGTTGGATTGGTGCTACCTGATACCATCTGTGGTTTTGATATCCATTCTGATTCTGGGGCACAGGAGAGTGTAATGCTGATTCTTGTTTTGAGCAGCTTTCTTGAAGATTAGAGGGTTGTGCCCATGGTAGAAAATAGAATGGACCATGGTGCATTTATGCATTCGCAACACACTGTCCCTGACCTCTCTTATCCTGCAGACTGTACTTAATCTCTCACTGTCTGGGAGAATATTAATTGCCAAATGTTGATGGAGTATACAAGTTAGCAATTAAATGTTATGGATGAGTGGAGGCTGGTATTTGAGCTCTTGCCTTGCCTTGCCTTTAATTTATTGATATAGGCACATGCAGCTAATTCAGTACTTTTTATGAATTCTGAGTATTCTCTATGAATTCCTAGGATTTTTCTATAAACCATTTTATAATTCCACCACAAGTGGGCTTTTTCATTGCTGTTTTCTCTAAATATGTTGCTTTATATACTATTGAAGTCTGAATGGCTGCAGCAGCAGTACTAAGTAGCTCATTATCTTTGTTAAAGATGAGTGGCTTGATTTTAGTGGAATGATTAAAAAGAAAACTGTTTTGCTGAAGGAGATAAGGTGGGTCCCACAAATTATGCAGTTTACATAGTAATTTATAATTTTTTAATTATATGAAAACACTGATCAACAGCAGGAAAAAACACTCAAGCATTTGGCACAATACTGGCATATGCAGATATTAAGTAATGTGCATGGTAGGAGGTAGGCTTTTTAACTGAGAGTTTGACAAGCATCATATCCAGGGGTTTCCTTTATGGTCAGGAGGAAAAAAACAAACAAAATGATATGTGTTTACTACTTGACATTTGAAATGCAACACTGTCCTGCATTTTTTTGAAAGACATGAGCAAAATTCAGTATCTTGTTACTTTCTTACGGATTTAAATGAACTGTTTTGATTTGCAGTTTATTTTTATTTAGTTCATATTTACTTGGTGGCAGACCCTTCCCAGTCTCATTTAAAAAAAGTAAAAAAAATTCTTGCATGGGAAAGCTGCCAAAAAGTTGACAGAATAATGTTCATGATTCTTTTCTGTGAACAAATATTAGACACTTTTGGCACTCCTGTGTTGAAGGTGCTATGACTGTAAAAATAAAAATATGTTTAATATATTATAGAGGGTTCTGAAATGGCATTCCATGATGTTCTCTGATTCAAGTCCAGGCCACATTCTGCCTGTGGAAAACTGCCTTTCCATGTTGATTTGTAATTCAGTGAATGCTTGCTGTTCCAGAATAGGTGAAGAATCGTCCTAAACAACTTCCGTTGTAGGTAATATGAAGGGAGATCTTACTGTTTTGGATTAGTCCTTACTCCTGTTGGTTACATTTATTCAAGAAACTTCATGAACAGAGGACATATTCCATAACTCTTCTAAATATTACTCCAAAAACCAAATTGCACTTGTCAGTGTAACTTTTTTCACAAATTTTCACAAAATCATTAAAATTTTGTTTGGAAGTGGCCCCTGGAGGCCATCAAGTCCATCCTTCTGCTTGAAGCAGGACTGCTAGCAAGCCTAAATCTGTTTTGTCTGACAACACTGAAAACCTCTGAAGCTGGAGATTCCACCTATGTGAATAATATATTATAGTGCTCAACTATCTTTCTAGTGAAGAATTTTTTCTTAATGTCCTTCGATCTTCCTAACTGCAGTCACTCCCCATTGGCCCTTGTTTTGTCATTGTCCATATCTGATGAGAGGTTGTCTCTGTGATCACTGGAGCTACTTCTCAAGCCCTTGTAAGCTGTTGTTAGATCTCCCTCTTTGCCAGGCTAAACAAGATCATCTCTCTCAGTCACTTCTAAGCAGCCAAGTGATGGCCATCCTTATAGCCTTCTACTGGACCTTACTCAGCTCCTCACTGTCCTTCATGAACAGCAGAGCCCCAAGCTGAGCACAGCTTTCCAGACACGGTTTCTTCAGTGCAGGAGCTCCCTTGACCTGCTGGCTGTACCTTGCTCAATGTGGCCCAGTATTGGCTTTACAGCTTCACAGGGAGACTGCACCATGGCTCATATTCACATTGGCCAATTCACATTGGCATATGTGAATTGGCCATATTGGCCCTGGTCCTGGGTACTTTCAGCAGGGCTGTCAGTCAGGCAGCCACTTTGTAGCTGTACTTGTGTGTGAGGTTATTCTTCCCCAAGTGCAGAACATTGCAGTTCTGCTTATTAAGCTTTGGGAAAATCCTGTTGGTCTAGTTCACAGGTTTCTCAAACTGCTGTGAATTAATACTCTACTGCACAGTGCATCAACTTTTCCTCCATTTGGTACTGTCCTTGCATTTTCTATTAAGTACATTCTTGCTTATGACCCAGGTTGCTGATGAAGATGAGGAAAAATGTCAGACCTAGAACAAACTTCCTGATTCTCATTGTATTATTGACTGCCAGCTGGCCTTTGAGCCATTGATTACTGTGAGCCCAGTGTCCGGGCAGATTTCAATATATCTAACAGTTCAGTCTGCCCATGGTTTCTCAGCTTTCTGAGCTTCTGTGGAAGATTGTGTCAAAAGCCTTATGAAAGGCAAAGTGGATCATATCCAGCACTCTCCCCTGCTCCATGCAGCTCATCATTTCATCATAGAAGGCAATCGGGTTGGTCACGAATGGTTTGCACTTGGTAAATCTCTGCTGATTATTCCTGATTAACTTTTTATCCTTCACATACTTGAAAATTTATTTCCTTTTATTTTAATGTGAATTAGTGGGAAAAGTACATAATGTCTTTGAGACAAAGGCACGTGAATGCAATAGTCTACTGGCAGCAGAGGTATTTCATGTCCAGAGGAGAGAAGCAGGGATAAGCTGCTTTATTGGTGCGGATAACTTCTATTTTAATGAGGAAGACAGATAACTGCATATATGCTAGACATTAGTAGTTGTTTGGCTAAGGTACGATTTATCCAGAAATAAAATGACACCTTAGGAAACTTAGCTACCTTTGAAAAGAGTCCTAGGAGGAATAAAAAGTCTGTATTTATAATTCACTTAGGAAACATTATACTACATGGTAGAACAGAAAAATTCATTGACATCTCAATTATAATTATTATAGTCCTTGAGTTGTGAAAGCAAAAGAGTAAATCTCCAGATCTTTAATAAGAACAATGATAACTTTCTCTATTTTAGGTGAAATATTGGCTAGAGATCATAAAATTAAAAGTTAATCAGTTGCTAAGTAAATCATTTGGCACTTCAAGTGAGAAAGTGTAACCCTATTTGAGGGAGAAATATACTGTCTCAATATAAAGAAAGTTGTGATTTTATTCTATAGTGTATTTAAAATTCACCTTACCAAGTAACTTTAGGGAAACTCCTAAGTCCTTCCTTCATATTGTTTAATTAATTTTTTTTTTATTTTCTTCTATGCCTGTATTAAGGTGAGCAGAAACTATCATTCAGAATGTATGAAGACAAATGTCCAAATGGGTATCAAGTCCTAGGTAACATTTCAAATTCAAAAAAGTCTTGATCTACACTGCTTTTAGAGCATTTGATAATTCCAGCCTGAGGATCCATAGCACTATTTATTTCCAGTTGCTCTACTCAACACAGCTACATATGCTGCAGATATGTTTCAATGAGTTAAAAGAAAATAAGCCACTGAAATTTTGCCTGAGACCAGTTACATTTTGTTTTCATAGAATATATGTGTCTTTGCTTTAGTCCTCTTCTGTCAGACTCTCACAATCCTGGCACTTCACCAAGTTTATTAGGAATTCTTAGTGTATTTTTGCTGCTCTTCAGATGAGATGATTGATTGATTTCTGTGTTGGTATTTGCAGGTAAAGAAGTCAGTGGATGCCCTGGGGTTTTGTTTGTTTTGCTTTCTTTTGTTTTGTTTTAAATAAAGGTTTCTGAAAAGGAGAGAAATTGACTTTAATAGCAGAGTGAGTGAAACATTTCTCTGCATATGTTGCTTTTCCTGGGAAGCACATTCTACCTGACCCAACTTGAGCAGAAAGGAGACTGCACAACTTGTCTGACTAACCTGTTCCTACGACTGTCTGCCCTTGTGGTGAAAAAAGAAATCACTTCAGCCAGTCTCAGTCTCCTTTCTTCCCATCATGCATAATTTTGTAGAATCTGTCTCCCTCATCTCTGTGACCTCCATGTAGATATTAGAAGGCTGCAGCTGGGTTCCTCTGAAGCCTTGTCTCCAGCCTGAACAAGCCAAATTAGCTCAGTTTCTGATAACAGGGTGATTTCTCCAGACCCCTGAGTGTCTTAGTAGCTCTCCACTGAGCTCTGCTGAACTTGCTCCAATTTCTCAATGTCTGTATTGAGGGGGGAAAAGTGGATGCAGTGTTTGAGATGTGGTCTATGAAGTACTTTTATCTACTAGCTATGATATTACAACCTAAGTTGCTGTGACTTTTGTTTTGCTGACAGGGTATGCTGCTGGCTGTCTGCCCAGGGTCCTTTCCAGTACAGCTGTTTCCCTGCCTGCCTTCATGCAAGAGTTCATTTCTTCCTGGGTGCAGGACTTTGAATTTTTCATTTTTGAAATTAATAAAGTTGCTGCTGGCCTATCCCTCTAGTCTGTCTAGATCCCTTTTGACAAAGTCCTGCTCTTAGGCATATCAGGTCTTTTTCCTTGATGCATGTGCAAACTTGATGAAAGTGTGTTCAACCACTTACCTCCAAGTCACTAATAAGTACATCAGAAAGGCCAGATCCCAGGATAGACCTCTGTGGTGCTCCACTTGTTGCTAACCTCCAGATACAGTAAGATGGGCTACTCCTGTCTTCTGAAACTGATCATTCAAGCAGGTTTTCTCATATCTAATTGTCTACCAATACAGATCATAACATCATAAATTGCATGAAAGAATATTGTGAGAGTCAAGCATATCTCTGAAGATGAAAGTAAATGACATTCTCTGCTCTCCCTTCATCCCTTAATCTAGAAATCTTATCCTAGATGACAATCTATGCTAAATAGACAGTCACCTTATCTAATTCATGTGCCCAGAAACACTCTTGAAAAAGACTTACTTTGTGATTTTTTTCCAGAAATCAAAGTGAGACTTCAAGTTCCCTGGGCTTACCTCTTGACTTTTTTGAAGATTGATACAACATTTGCCCTCCTCCAGTCATGCGGGACCACTTGATCTCTATGAGCTTTCAAAGATAATAGAGAGCAGCCTTGCAAGGACACAGACTCTTGGATCCCATGAGCTTGTGTGAATTGAATTCTCTCAATTAATCTCTGAGTTCTAATGGACTGCTGGTAGATCTCCATGATCCCTTTCACTAATCACAGAGGTATGGTAGACCTTACTGAAGGCTGAGACAGATGACATTAAATACATAGGCATTATTTGTGCCTGCTGTTGCTAAATCACCTGTCCCGTTCAGCAGCCCACATATTCCTTGTTCAGCCTTTCAGCTATTTTTCTACTTCTAGGCTCCAATGAGACCTTGCCTTTCACTGAAGCCACTGTAAATCAGTGCACTTCTAACACTAGAAAAGCAAATTTCTAATGTAAAAAATGTGAGGACCTATAACGAGATGTTACAGGGTTTACAAGTAGCAAGTCAAATTTTATTAGGTAGCTGTGAAACTTGGAAAATTTAAACCAAAATCTGCAATGTGCTCCTTGTTTACAGTTCTTGCTGATGGTGTTGTGCAAGTGGTGGTGGCCCTAGGGGTGCCAGCAGCCTTGACTCTGCCTGTCCAGCCTTGCCTCAGTAATGCCACAGCAGAGTCTGTTCTCCAGCTCAATAAAGCCCTGCCCTGCTGTGCCCAGTCATGGGCCTCACCAAGCTGGGCCCACATCCCAGCTCATCTTTGTCCCATCCCCAGGGAGATGCCCAGAACTGGGGGTTCCCTGGTGCCCTGTAGCTGCCCTGCTTGTGGCTGGGGTGGTGGGATGGGCACACACAGACCCATGAGTAGCCACTGTTCTTTTGCTGCTCCTTGTCAAAAATTGTCTTTCTAGTGGAGTCATTTGGGGGTCCACTCCTATTTTCCTCTAAAAGCAATGAATTCAAACTTTTCTGAAAAAGAACCTGTTACCAGGTTCTGCATCTTCTGTCTCAACAGGGTATTTTGAGGACACTGCTGAAAATATCTTTCAGTTTTGTTTGACAGGTACTTTCTACCACCTGAGGCATATGCTAGCTGTTTGTGTCACGTAGGGAATCAACTGCATTTTTTATTCCAGCTTCTCAGTTTAGCCCTGTGCTGGGAAAGGGATGAAATCCAAACCCAGGAGAACTTGCTGAAAAACAGCAATTAATTCCTTCAGACCTTAGACCTCCCTCTTGACTCCTTCACTTTCTTTGATGATGTCACATGTATTGCAGTGTAACTACAGTCCTTGTACTGTAAGCAAGCACCTTTCCTTAAACAGGTCAGCTATCACATTCCCTTTTTAGTACTCATCTCAATAATACAGAGACATCTCTGGCAGTAATGATGAAGGCAGGTGGCCTGTACAGCCTGGCCTTTTCAGCTTTGAAAATGCTTGTGACCCCTGTGCTAAGGCTACCATGCATCTCTCCTGCCCTTCTGATGGCAGTGCTTAACAGAAGATGGAATAAGGACAAGCCTTGTAGGATATTTCCATTGCGCAGTTCTTGAATGCCAAACACTACAACTTCATCCAAGCTAGATAAAAGAAAGGGTTTTGTTGGTTTTTTTTTTTTCTTTGGGAACCTCTGCTGGGCCTGTTAATTTGCAGTGTTAATTGATGTATTGCTCATAGAATAACTTTGCCAGCTGTGGATTTGCTGCCTGTGTGCACAAAAGATTCTTCTGAACTCTACTCATCTTGAGACAGAGGTTTTCTTCTTTCCTTCGCACCCTGCCCTGGGACTTGGCCTGTTTGGTACAGTGAGCCTGATTCTGCCCTCTGGAAATAAAACAGATGAAACCCACCAGTACAGAAATCTTTTTACACAGCTTCAGAATAAGACCTTCTACCTATGACTAAACTTCTGAAGAAGGATAAACTGTGTCTGAAAGTCACAATGTCCCTGCAGTTTCTATTGATTTCAGCAGTATTTGTGGGTTCTCAGCAGTTTTGTTCTGCTTGCTGACTGTACATGCATGGGCTAAATCACACTCTGCTGCATAATGAGACAAGCTATAGAGACAAAAATCCCCAAACCTTTTTGCCTGCATATTCTCTTACAAATGCAAGTGAAGAAGGGTCTGAATTAATTAGTGGAGAAGCTACAGAACACCCAAGAGCATGTCTTGATTAATTTGTTTTAGAACAGTTAGATGTAGCACAACTCAGGGAGAATGACACTGAAGTGGGCGGGCGGAGTACTTCTAGGGAGCCAGTACTAATTTTTCTCTAAGTTCTCAAAATTATGCACATTTGTAATATCTTTATTAACTGTATGCAGTGCAATGGATCAGAGCCAGACTTCAATATGAGGATTGCAAAGACATCTCTGGTGTTTTTTCCATTTTTATTTGTTATGATCTGTTAATCTTAGCAAACAATGCAACATTTTTTGAGACTCTTCCTTCTTCCTCTTCCCCTGTGCCTCACATGCCTTCTGGGCTCCTTCCTCACCCCTTATAGATTTAGGTATTGAAATCATGAAGTTCAGAAGCCTGGTAACTTCCTCATTATTGAGGCAGAAGTTATTGTAAATATTTCTCTCTGCAAAGTTCTGTGAAGTAGGGTCTGTGCTCTCACTGCAATATCCATTTTGTAGCATAGATCTGAATAAAGATATGTCTGAACATATGATGCACATGCATTGGCTATGCACAATCAGCCTATGTAAAAATACAAATCGTTGAGTGCATGAGGATTTGTTGTTTTATTTGTTTTGGGCTCTTTTTAACAACAATAAACTGTGAGTAAATAGTTTCTGAGGTGCTAGTGTGATTTCTGCTGGCACCAGAGTGTTAAGTGTCTTTCAACAGAGAGCAAAACTTTGGCAGCAGAAGTAATAAATATACTGTGAGTGTCTAGTATTAATCAATTAGGTGCTCATGCAAGAAAGTTTTCTTCCTTTTCTTTCCTGAAAGGCCCTTCATCTGTGGCCATAGCTTTTCTTCTAAAAAAAAAGGTTTCTGCCAGCCAAAAAGAGGAGAGATTTTAATAGGGAATTTTACATGTTGTTCTTACACTGTTTCCTCTTTCTTCCTCTTCAGTATGTTAATGTTCAGGGAAGGTTTTTTCCTTTTTTGGAATGTGTCCATGCTCTGCACTCAATTCTAGTTTTCTGCCTATTACTGAATAATTTTCTTAATAATTAGGGACGTCTGGGAGCAGATATTGTCTTCTTAAGCCTTTATCAGACCTGATTAATTTAATGAATGACACTGAGAGACTGTCTTTTCTTCCTACTTGGCTGGTCAGGTTCTCTGCTGTTTTCCATCTCAGATAACTTGATCTAGTTCTAGTTTCCAATCTAAAACTGGACTCTATAATCATGTATGTCTGCCTTATATATAAAATGAAGTCTATTTATTTGGTTTATTTTTTCTTTTGTGGTATGTTGACCCCATTTGGAGGCTAAGCCTCCACCAGTCCCTCGCTCATTAAGCCTAGCTGTGGTGGGGGAGAGACTCAGAGGGGCAAAAGTGAGATAACTCAAAGACAGTTTAATAGGTGAGACAAAGCTGCAAGCAGAAGCAAACAAAAATAAGGTGTTCACTCTCTACTTTTCATCAACAGGCAGAGGTTTAGTCACTTTGCAGAAAGCAAGGCTACATCACACCTTGGGAGGGAAGATAAATGCTGTAGCCCCAAAGGTTCTTCCTTCCTCCTCCTTTTGCTGAGCTTTTACTGGGGATGGTTGTGTGGTTTGAAATATCCCTCTGGTAAGTTTAGGTCAGATGACTTGGCTGTGCTCACTCCCCGCTCCTTTCACACCCTCAGCCTACTTGTCTGCAGGAGCAGATTGAGAAGAAGAAAAGGAAAAAAATCCCAAAAACCCAAGATGCTGTAGAAGCAGTGCTCAGTGATAGCCAAAAAGCTGGTGTGTTATCAACACTGTTTTAGCTTTTAATCACATATTCCCAAACTCAAAACACACCACCGTACAGGCTGCTCTGAAGACAATGAAATCCATCCCAGCCAGGCCCTGTACTTTTGAGTCAAATAGTATGTGCAGATAGATTTAATTAAGGTATTTTTGATCCATAATCATGAGTAATTTCAATTGAAACTCAGCTGCCTTTTTTTTTTTTTGATAGCATGTATATTTTATTATGCGCTAAATGGTATTTTTTAGAACTTCTGGGAAAAAACCATGAATTTCAGTGTTTCCTTCTTCGTTGACTGAGTTCACTAATTCAAACATGCTGGTAAATAGATGTGGATCAAAATTCATCTGCAATCATCATAAATTGGGTCAGTGATAGATTTTTCAGGCCTTAAAAATGCAAAAATGTCTTTCCATGCTGGACTTTGCAAACTGAAGTAAAGCCGTCTAGTTCTGGAAAGATTCTCATTTAGTATTTCCTTAATTCAAAAGCCCTCAGCAGGTGAAGTAGAGGAAGAGAAGACAGACCAACAGGATTTATCAGGGAAGAGAGTAAGACCTGAGCTTTGGAAGAAGACAGTCAAATACCATAGTTTGAATTAAAATATTAACTCCAGTGTAATTTGCCCTGCATTTAATTCCTCCTGGGTTTAATTTATGCATCATTCTGACTCTCTTGTATTCCCTTTATTTAGGGATATGTGGTTTACTTCCATGGCTTTTAGATTTTGGGAGTAGAAAGATCCATACCCTGAAGCAAGATTATTATTAACTCTAAGGGAATGCCTAGCAGTGCTCTCAGTGAGCAGATGACTTTCAGATGTTTTGCTTTCTAGATGACTTTGTGGCTCACAAACTACAGAAACAGAAATGGACTCTAGTATGAACAGGTCACCAACAGGCTGGGGCACAGTTGTTTTTTTAATATCTGGAATATGTTGAAAGATTACAATTTCGTTTCACATTTGTAGGTCAGAATATATCACTATTGTGTCTCTGAAGTGGGGAGAGAGAGAGAACTGCCCATCTTTCAGACACATCCAGAAAGCTACAAGTGGTGTCAGGGAGGGAAAGTGCTTTTGGATTCTCTTCTGCTTGATTTCATCAGGTCTTTTATTGTGGATAGGAGCTACTGCATCATCAACAGAGACAAAAAAAAAGGTGGTGTGGAGAGAAGTAAATTGGGTCAGCTTACATGAGCTGTGAAGGTATGTAAATTGTCTTACTCCACTGAAGGTTTGGCCTTTGCTTCTCAGGAAAACACTAAGTAGCTGCTTAAAAAGTTAGAAGTCCTTCATAGCACCAACACTGAAGAACTATAAGCAGGACAGCCTCATCATTGGAGTGGGTACTTGTGAGTATTGTGGACTTATTCACTGGACTTCCACAGATGAGAATTCCTTTTCCTTTCTCTAAGATGATGAACATTTTACAAATCTGTGCTTTGTTATCAGGAATATCCCATTAATATGATTTTAGTTTTAAGGGTATATAACTGGGGTGTTATTTGGTTTGATGACGGTAATTTTTGTTGTTGTTTTTCAGAACTTTTTGTAAATACTTGAATCTGGGATTTTAGGATGCAAATCTTGTATAGCAATTCTTCCTTAAAAGATTAGTTGCTTAATTTGCCAGAAGTGGTAGCATTTGCATCCTGCTTTTACACTAGTTCTTGATTAAATGGAAATTTGAGTTCCTTATATGTCCAAACTTTCAGCTTTGAGGTGCTTTTATTGTTATCAAATGGAACACACATACTGAGCTTTTTTAAAGTTTTAAAAGAATTTCTGAAACTGTTTCTATATATTTTGACATAAATGCCCCAAATTTTTGTTCTCTCTTAGTTTCAAGTCACTCGTCACTGAAAACTTGGGAAATCTCCTAAAATTTACCTTCTCGAGTTAAAACATCCCAAATTCTCCTTACTTGGTATTGTCAATAATGGAGTGTATTGGAGTAAGCCACAATATACTGTAAAACTACAGCATAAAGCAGAGAAAATTAAATTATTTTAATACAACAATTAAACCATATAAATACAAAATGTCAGGTAAATAAAAATATAAAGGTTCCCATAGTAGTAATTGCTTGGCTATGCTGAGTGATTTATGTAACATTGCTGTATAGTAATACATGCATGCATACAATTATTCGTGAAGCATGTTCAGTGGGGTAAAATCAGTATTGCTCTGGGAACAATAACCTTGTATTATCTTGACCTCTGCCTATTGAAATGTTTGCTTTTAATGTTGCAGTATGTCTGTTATAATTTTCTTGGATTTAAAAAAAAAGAAAAAACAATACTGGGGAGGTGGGATGGGGGTAGGGAGCAGAAAAACCCAACTCAGTAGGTGACACAATTATAAACCTTAACAGAAATGAAAGTAAACTAGGCTTTAATGCTGTAGGACCGTGTGTTTTGTGTTGGTGTTGACTTCTCACTCAGTAGTTCCCTGATAGATAAAATCATGTTGCACATGAAACACATAGGTCAACAGGAAACTCTGTGAAATTATTTTTTTATGTGGTGATGGATGTAGTGAATTTCTTGGAATCTCATAATTTTAAACTGTGTCATGACAAATGTCCATCATTTTTCAGTGATTTTTAACAAAATTACTGAACTGAATAGGGGATGTCTAAGGATGGATAAGAACAAAGTGTTAATAGATTTGCTTTCAGCCTTCTTTCTGTGGTTCCCATGAATTTTGGTAGGGTCTACACTTGTATAATCAACTCAAAATTGTGATTGTACTACTGTGCTCTTAGGTGTCTCAGTTTTCCTAATGGTTAATTCCATGACCCTTAGATATGTTGCTTTTACGTACTGGATATACCTTGTTATTCCCTCAAATATTTGTGGGATATAGTTCTTTTCGACCTGGAAAATAGTGCAGAACATTTCCCTAAACTCATCAGTGGATATTGTTCTTTACAGGTTTACATTTGCCAGTACAGGAAAGATAGCATCCAGCTTTGTATCTTCAGGCACAAGAGCAAAACAGAAATACTTTACGGGGCTGGTTTTGGTGGTGGCGGTTTTTAGTTTTTTTTAATAGAGAAATCTCAGTGCTCAGGGATTTGTCAGTGTGTATGTTTCCCTATCTTCTCTTCATTTTTGCTATACTTACAAAACAGCCTGTTTTGCACAAATAGAAGAAGCCATCAGGACACAGCTATCAACTGTCATGTTGATTACTGCTAAAATAAAGAGTTCAGTACCTCAGTAATTTAATATAAATAATATTGATTAAACAAAAGCCAGCCCTGCACTTTGTCACAGTAATTTAGACTCTTAGAAATGTGCAGGGTGAGTGGACATGTAGGGCAGAAAATGACAGATTTGAATAATGACTCTTGAATTTTCCAACATTCACATGCAGACCACAAATCCTTTCCCACATTACCATAGATCCAGAGTTTAGAGCAAAATCAGCATTTGTGGTCTCTGACTCATCTTTGCTTTCTGTAATGGAGAATCCTCTCCTGTGACAGACATCCTTTCCTCAGGGGGAGGATCCTAAGGTGACCTTGAAGTCAGCTTTCTTCACAAGGACAAGAGCATGTGTCACTGGACTAACAATCTCATTTTGAAAAAAAAAATCCACACAATTAAAGCAGGGAGAAGGGAACAGATCATGACTGCATAGAATTTAGATGTCTTAAACCTCTAAATTTTGAAGACATATGCTAGTTACTTCACCTTCCATTGAAAGCCAATGAGCATTAGTGGGTAATAAGCACAGAAGCCAGTTTTGTGGCAGGAGCTGGAAGGAATCTGTGTTTGCCCTCTTTTGTTCTACACAAACACACCACTGGACACATCTTTTGCTTCCATGTTATGTCTTGACTTTATACTTTAACTGTTTCTTTGCTACCAATAGCCTTTGTTTCACAAAGAAATTATCTGGCCTTGCTTTTGAAGTTGCTTGATGCATAATGATAGCTGGCTCTGTTCTGTGTAGAGGACAGCTGAGACTCTAGTTTAACTCACGACAATCATCCTGTTTTTTTTAGGACAGGCAGAATATTTGAAGTGTTCAAAGTCCACCAGTGCCTATTGTATAATCTCCTACAAATTATAAACAATTTCTTGTAAGTGATAAGGCAATCCTCAAATGAACTCTTTGGAGAAACGAGCAAGTGAGTGAGGTTGCAGTGACGCACATAAAGTTTTTCAGCGGGATGCTCTTGCTTGCAATGAGCTCAAGGGATGGGGGCTGCCCAGTTTGTAAACTCTCCAGTGGAGTCATAAACTCTCTCTCTCAGCTGAGACTGAGCTTTGAGGAAGAAAAGAATGAGTTTGACGAACTGTGAGATATGGGCTGCAAACACTTTCCTAGAAGGCTGTAAGGTAGAATTGTGGGCATCAATATTTTGTCCAAGTCAGCTGCTGAGGCAGGGTTTAGGACCCAGCACAGTGAAGTAAAATGGAAACAACAAGCACACGAAAAATATAAATAAAAACTGAAGGAGAAATCAAAAGAATGCTTTGGTGATTTAAATGATTTTTTGCAACCTTAAATAGACTGTTTATTTTGTTTACTTGTAATAAAAGCAAGGGTAATATAGTACTCCAGGCCAGAAACAGGAGGTCAAGGAGAGGGCAGTGGCCTGCAGAGAGGGGCGTTAACACATGTCTGAAACACAGGGAGTCAGTTTGGCCCTCTGACCAGTTAGATTGGTATCCAAGCCTCCAGGGCTAGGACATTCTGGGTGTAATGCTCTCTGCACCACACCAGCAATGCATTACACCAGGTGCTGCTGGAGTTCACTTTTTCACTGGCCCCTTAAACAGCCATCACATACGAGTAGCAGAGACTAAGCCCATTCCTTAGGACTCCTCTGGAGGAATGAGATATGTAGCAGGTTTCTCTTCAGAGGGTAGAAAAAAGAATCCACATACCTCCTATTAAGGATTGAGCTAATGGGAATGTCTGTTCTCCTCAACTATAACTTTGAATCTTACTGTGGATTTTTCTTATGTGACTTTTGTTAGAATTTTCCCAAGTAAAATATTTTGAAAAATTTAGACATTCAAAGCTGAAACCCTAAACAGAGATGGAAAACCCCATTGAGGTCACCTAATTTTGCTTCTGCCTCTGGGAAGGTTTTTTGGTTTGGTTTTTTTTTGTTTTGTTTTTTTCTTTGTGGGGGTGGCAGTTAATTTTTGTGTTTGGATGGGAAGATTTTTGTTTTGGACAGAAATTCTTTTTTTCATGTAGCCACACATTTTACTTGAAAAAATGTTCAAACATGATATGTAGAATGTTTTCAGTGAGATAAAATTCTGATGTACTCTGCTGTTTTCTCAAAAACTGAGTGTCTATATTTGTTTTAGAAATTTTTTTTCACCCTTTCTACTAAGGTCTTTATTTTGCTGCTAGTTTCTGATCAGAAACCCAGATAGCTGAAATAATGCTTTGTGAAACATTTGGAGTTTTTTATGTTTCAACAAGAAGGAAAAATTTGGTGTTTAAATGTTGATAAGAAATGGAGTACTCCTGCTGGAATAGGTATTATTATTTTGTTTTTGGACCAAATGATGATTGACATTGTTAGCAGGTTTTTGAAGCAGAGCCTAAAACTCTGTGGCAGCTCTTTTGTGGTGGCATGTCTTAATAAACAATTTTTGGGGTTTTTTTGCACACCCTCCAGTATCGTTGATCTCTGTTCTGGCTGGGGACTTCAAATAAGAAATAACAAAATACCTTGAGGAAACTATTCTCATGGTGTCAGCTAACTTAGCTAAATTAACTCACCATCACAAAATGTGCTTGAAGAGGAGAGAAATGAAATATTGTTTGACTGCTGCATGCTGAAAACTCTGCCATTAGTAGCTGAAGGATTTGTAGCGTTCAATAAAGAGGTAACCTGTTGTAGTTATAATTGTGCATGGCACAGTGAATTATGGCGAAGTGATCGCTCACCTAAGGCTGAAATTGCCAGTGATACATTTCTTGGGGCAGCTCCACTAGGAGGATAGTTTTTATAGGCCCATAAAAGATACCAGGTATGGGAGTAGCCACAGAGCAGCAACACGAAGAGTGGTGTGGTGTCATAAAATGTATGAAGGAGCAAAGGGAGTGGGACAGAGGCAGAAAAGGACCATTAGTTTTGCTATACTGTTGGCAGAAAAACTGTACTGATAGATGCATATGGTTCTCCTTTGCTTCAATTTGAGGAGCAATCAGCAGAATGCACTTTCTGGAAGTGTGCTTCTGTGGTGATAAGTCTGTTAACTTCAGAAAAAAACACCCAAAAGAGAGCTGTGATTCAAAATGCTCGGTGGGTGATGTCCCTTCTCTCCCAGAAGCACCATTTTCAACACCATTGCCTCTTTGTTCATGAGGCTATTAAACAGGGGAAAAAATCAATACATAATTTATCTTTCCACATGTGGCAGAGTTCAACAAAGTGAAAGAAACTGATAGTAACTGAAGAAAAAAGCAGTGGTTTTGGTATTATTCTGGGAAGGAAAATAAGTTTTTATAGAGGCAGTTCTAATGTACTTTTCTATCTGTTGCATATATCAATGTCATATGTGAAAATGAATGTTGGATGCGTACATTGGATAACTGGCTTTGTGCAGAGGTTTCAGGAAAAAAATCAGGACTGATGTGCACTACTAGGAATGGGAGGTGATAACAGTAATATTATTCTAATCAACAGTGCCAATCTCTGTTCCATAACATTAAAAGCTCAGACTCAAGTCTTTCTCTGTCTAATAAGGTTTTAAAACTCATGTTTTGCCTTCCAGGAAAAAAAAAATCTCCAGAGAGACGGGTTGTTTTTTTTCATCTTATATCTTTATTGTCCTGGATTCACCTCCGTGAGTGTAATGTGGTGGCTGAGCAACAAGATACAGCTCCATAGGAATTCTGTATGCAGGAGTGTTTCTCAGGGAATGGAAATAAATTGAAGGATCTCCAGGTGGCTTTCTCAGAGGCTTGTTTTTGGACTCATGAGGTCCAAATTTTGTGGAGCTCCAGAGCAACCTACAGAAAGAGAAGGTTGTCAGCTCTCCAGACTTTTAAAAATCCCTGCTGCTGCTAAGAGAAGGGCTTCCTTATAACTGTCTGACAATGACTGTGCCTAATGAATGAATAGTCCTGTAATTGTGGCTACTGCAGATGATCCTTTTACTGCCAGCTGTAAATCATTAGGAATTGGAGTTTGTGCACTGTGTGTGCTCTGAAGCTCATTGGCTAGACTCAAAATTAAAATGGTTTGTATTTTGCAGCTCATTGTACTTTATGCAGCAGAAATGTTTAACAGCATTTGGCTATTGTGAGAAATGCTACCGTATTTATTCATCTTTGCACATTTCTGACTGTTCAGGGACACAGGAGACATATGCCTGGTGTATCCTGGAGTTTCTCTTCAGTTCTCGGCAGCTGGTGCTACAAAAGTCAGGTCAGTTTTTCTGGCACTCAGTTGCTATGGCAGTATCACTTTACCTCCAGGATTTCCTCATTTAGGTGTATTGTTTATTGCTGTGTGAGATCTCGAGAGCTCACTGTAATTGTCGCTCTCTAACACAAATACTTTCACTATGAATCTTCATCCTTTTCTCACAAACACAATATAAAAGCTGAGGTGTAATAGTTCCTTATACAATATGATCTAATTCCCTTCACTGGTGCTTTGAATCCAGGTAAACAAACTCATTAGACTGGCAAACTGATTTTCTGAAATAGGTCAGTAGTGTGGAATTTATGCCAGACCTTCACTCCAGGCCCTGGCTATGTTTAAATTCTGCAATTGGAGTTTACTGGTTTGGGCTTTGCAATTATCTGAGAATATTTGAGGACAAGATATTCAGATTTGGAAACTGTTGGAAAACGATCCAGTGCCTAAACTTTATCATACAGCCTTAAATGCTTGAAGGAAGAATTCCCTGCATTTCTCATATTTGCATTTAAGGATTTTTCCGATTGTGTGACTTGGTGCCAACATCCAACTCATATTTGTGGTTCTGCTTTAACAATAGCATGATCTCAGCTCAGTGAGTGAGCTGATGACTCCAGCTCAGAGTTTTTTATTCCACATGCTTGAGTGATTTTCTGCCTCACTACTGAAGTAATTTAGACCTTCCAAATAGTCTTCAAATGTTTCCTGAGATAATACCTATATTTACATAATTTAGGGTTTTTGTGGTTGAGTCCACTTAACTGATGTATGAAGAGAGATCTTCCTCTATCTAGCCATAATTAGAAGACTATAGCACTTTATTTTACAATTAGGAAACTTATTGCCATGAAATTATCAAATTGGGGTCAATTATTTTGGGAGTGCATCAATATGTGTCCCTCCAAATGTTTATATTGGTTTTCCTCTGTGTTTAGGTGTCAGTATTTTAAGCAGACAATAGATCAACATTGATCTTGCTCTCTGATGCTGTGTGTACATTAGCAGTCATATATGAAGCAGGAAAATACATTTCTGAAGCAACCTTCATGACTGTCTCCATCATCTCCAGTGAGTTTAGTTTTCAGGGTGGTTATGATGCACAAGAACTAGATATCTTCCAGAGGAAATTAATCCAGAATAACTCCTCAGACACTGGAGGTCCTTTGGAGCTAATAGGTCATAGTGGTCTAACCAAGAAATATGCCAGCTCATCATGAAGTACCTAACACGGAGCATGAGGTTCTTGAACCACTGAGAACTCCTTCAACATGTTGGAGATGTTCTTGCATTGTATCAAGGACTAAATGCCATCTGTAGCTATCCTTCACCAGCTCTCAGTGCTTTGTTTTGACTGATGCTCCTTCCTCATCCGCCTACAGTTTTTCTGGTTTATAACCTTCTCTCCTTTTGTCTGTTTTACCTTCTGCTCCCTTGGTCCTTTGCCAAATTCCTTTTTGATATTTTCACAGTTTTTAAATTATTTTTCCTCCCCGCCACTCCTGTATCAAAGTCACTTATAGAGTCTTTTAGTTGAGACTTACTGTTCCAGAGACATAATATGTCACAACCAGGCTCTACGACCTGTGTAATGCAGCAGATGAAAACAGACTGTGCTAGCCTCTTCCACTGGTATGCCCTAACCTTGTTTAGATGGTTATTTTATGGTATTTTAGATGGTGTCTGATGCATAATCTCTCCTTTTTAAAAAATATTTTCCCTCCCAATAAGTTTGGAATGATTCTATCACTGAAATGTGTTACTCAACATTGTAATTCACATTGTTAAATGGATGTGCTGGAATCAGGAGTGTGTCCATACATGCCAAAAATAGAGAGTTTAGGTGCCCTCTGCCCTTTGTTTTATCCTAAGAAGCCATGAGTAGCCTTTTCATTTGACTGAATAATCACTGAAACTCTGCTGTTTATCCAACTCATGGTCTTAGAGAAGATGTAGAAGCTATGTGCTCCATTGTAAAGAAAATCCCAACCAGGAAATACTGGCAATTGAATCTCTATCTACATAAAACATTTATTCTGTTTTTTGAATCTTCTTGGATCTGTCAATGAAACCTAAATAAGAAATTAATGATGCTATAATGTCTGTAGCTTCTCTGTCTGACATGGTTAAGGTAAAAACTGTAACATCTATTTCCCATGCAGAGGGAAAAAGATTGGTCTGTAAGGGCTTTCTCTTTCAACAAAATAGCAGAGCCTACTTTAAAAGCAAGAGGTTGCTTGTTTTGAGATATTTTGTATGCCAACTTTGTAGCCCTTTGATTTTACACAATAGCCTGCATCACTCACAGAAGATAACAGAAACTGAGAGAGACTGGGGAGAGCCAGAGCACAGGCAAAGTTTAATCAGCTCTGCCAACCCTGTCAAATGTTGTTTGTAGGCATGTACCAGTTTAGTACATGTAAATGAATTTTGAAACTTTTTGTGTCTGAGCCATGTCAATTTAAGGCATGTGTTTCACGATGGTGCTACTGTTCCAAACTGTCTTAAAATATTATAGGGAAGGATAAATATGGTCAGTAGAAGAATTTCACAGCCCTTACATTTAGGAAATTGCACTATTTTTTTTTTCTTTTTTTTTTTTCTTTTTCATAAGACAGCTATACTCATCAGAAAATATTAAGGTGCTCGTCATGCCGCTGAGTTGAGCTGGGCAAAACAGGAACTGGAATGGAAATTGCTTGGGAATTATATCTGTGGCAGTGGGGTCGTGATCAAGAATGACTCCACCGCTAGTAAATTCTGCTGTGCCAAGCTTTGACATTAAGACATAGGAAAGGCAATAAAGTTTGCATTTCACTAGTATAAGGCAAGGCAATACTCATCAATTGTGTGATTGTTGTGAGAAAAAGAAATAAATAACCCCCTCAAGTGAATGTTAAGGTGTTGGAGATTTCAAACTGTTTTAAAAGACAGTGGTTCTGGAGGCTCTTATAGGCTGTTGAACCTTGTTTTTCCATCAAACTCCAGGTTCTTGTAGTAAATTGATAAATTTTCTATTTATTCATTGATGTTAAGACACATTGAGGGACAAACTAACAGAAAATGCTACAGGTTCTCTTTCAGGCACACAGAGGCAGTTTGTGTGGATTGTGGTTAACATGTGCAAGAGAAATTCAGATTGTCACTGCTCTGGCATGGCCAAACAGACACTGGCATCGCAGATGACAGCAGTGCTCCAGCTTTGACTGATATTGGATGTACTGTACTGCAGGGTATTCAAAAGGAACCGGATTGTCTGCTTAGTGCTTGGAGAGAGTTGGAAGCTTTTCATATTACTTCATTCTCAACAACCTTCTCCACCCAAAATATAGCTGTAGGAAATCAGAGATTTTGAACTGCTGCTCTGATAGCTGTCAATTTATATTGATTTTTTTTGACAGTGCCTGCCAGTTGCTGACCATTGTTAGAAGCTGTGATTTGCAAAGTGTTACTAAGATTCTGAGCAACCATTATTGTGAAAATGTGATGCTACTGTCTGAATAGGGCATGATGCTTCATTTATAATCTTACAGTTTTCTCCTGAATGTTGTTTTTAGGTGCACTAGGGTTCTTTATGGAAAAAGGTATTAATAAGAAAAATGGGCAAAAACATTTTTTATATGTAAGATTAAAAAGAGTTTATAGAATATTGATTTAATAAGAAAATGACAAAGTTTTTATGGCTTTTCTTTTGAAAAACCAAAATAGAAATGCATTAATTGATTAGTAATTAGAAAAAATTTACACTTATGCAAATATGCAAAATTCATTTATGTACTTAATCTAATCACACTGCCACAAAGCATGGGATTATATTTTACAGCTCCTTACCTAATTATATGGATCCAGAATATAAAATTACAATGCCTTAACCAGTGTAAATTATAAGTGCTCATGTAACTGCTTTTCATATTTTGGCTGCCTATAAGAAAAAATAGTGTTTGGAACTAGAAAAGTTCAATGGTTTTTTCATGTATTATTTATATTCTTTTCTACCAAATGGAGAAGCCATTGATGGTTGCTATTAAAGTTGTATTATTCTACTTCATTAATACATAAACTTGTAAAAAACTCCAAACTGATATAAAAATGCTGCATCATCTTGTCTTTATTAGGTAGACTAACTTCACATTTTCTTGATAAGTTCGAGCTGCTTAATGGTTTTTCTTTCTATATTTTTACCTACCTTTTCACTCAGTTCTCTAGTTATTTTATTTTTGCAGATCAAGTGCTGATCTACTCTGTCTCACTTTTTAAAGTGTTATTCACACTTTTTTGGACTTATTGGATAAAACAATGTAAAGCTGTTAGGGAAATTCTCATAATTAAATTAATTTCATTTTCTCAGTACGTTTTAGTAATTATTAATTAAGGATGGCTTCTACTGCTGGAGCAGTGGCCAATAAAACTTGTGTCTGAATTAGCAAGTTGCAAATACTCTATGACAGTTTTTTTTGTTTCTAGTTGGTTGTTTTACCAGTAAGTGAATCAATAAATGCATCATACTTATCCTATTTGCTATCTAACCTTACATAGTTTTTATATTCTTGTATACTCCAGTGAGTGTAATTGTTGGGCTTAAATGAAACCTGAAGAGTGAATGCATATGCAAATCCTGGTTGTTTATCCATAACCACCATGAACAGTTTTAATAAGCAATTAATTAGATTTTTTTCTAACCCTGCAGAGGGTCACAGGTGATTTTGCTTACCACTTCTCCAGGTCCTATTTGAACATGTATCATTACTGTTGTACTGCATTTCATTATAAAGTATAAGCTGTGACTGGTTAAAAACATTAAATGGGCTTGAGCTGGGTGTGGTGGTACTTATCCTTATAGATATTTAGTCTTACCTTGGATACAACATGGAGGCAAGGAGCTGAATTAATTTAAAGTTTTCTTATTCTGTGCATAAAACTGGAGTTAAGAGAAAGCTTCAGACACCTTAAAGATGTTGTTGATTCATTATTTAATCATATCTTTCCTTCCTTTTACTCCTAAATATTTTTTAAAAATTTAAGAGTTAAGAACTTGAAAACTTTCCCCATACAAAAAACAAGCTATATTAGACATAGGAAATCAAATTCCCACTTTTCTAGATTAGTTAGAAAAGCAGTAAACTTAAATGACCATTGAGAACTAGGTTTTACTAGTTCCCACAAATACAACTGAAGGAAGGGAACAACAGGTTGTGAAAGCAAGTTAGCTTTGGAAAAATGGATAGCCACTTATCAGAAGATAAATGGGCCTGAGAAGAGATCTTTACATATGAAAACTGATGAAAAAAAAGAGAGACTGAAAACAGATTCTTCAATGAATTTCCCATTAAAATATAATATCTTGATTTGTCCAATGGGAATAAAGTGAATTGTTTTCAAATAAGGCTTACTATGAAATCTGGATCTAATGGCACTTTATGTTAATCAATATAATCAATCCCTTATCCATACAGGAGGAAGCTCAAACAGATTAGACTCATTTTCATGGCCCCGAGTTAGCCATGTCATTTTGCTCCTGGAGGAAAGACCTGTCCTAAGGCTGGAATTTAGCAAAACTTCCTCATCAGTGCATAGAGGAGCACAGAGAAAAGTGAAACAATGTGTTTTAGACTAAGATGGGTGTCTGTTCTTCCAGCTGAAGCAGAAACATCATATAAAATGACTTTCTTTGAGTAGGTGTTCAAAATTATCCATAAATATCTCTTGATCACTGACAGGCTTCAACAGAAAAGGCAATAATTTTGTATCAAGTGTGTTTAGGTCAGTCAAATCTCCAGCTAATAAAAGGGGTACCTTTCTGCAAAAATGAATTGCACTTTTTTGCTCTACAATGTGAAGAACATCAACATTGCTTTTTAAAAATATATCTAATAATCTTAGAACGCTTTATCCTTTGTGCCTAGTTGAAGACACTTATAATGTACTCAGAAACCAAATGGTGATTCCAGGGGCAAATAAATTTCCTGTAGTGGGGCTGAAAAACTGATTATAATAAATGTGACTAGACTAGATCCATCAATGCTTACATCATCCAGGAGACTTTCCCTGGAGTACGTTTCAAAATGGAGAAACTTGGCTTGTGAGAATGGACACTTATTTGTCCATTGTATGGACATATATGGTGGCATTAGGGAGGATTCTGTGGCTTAGCCAATGGATATTTTGGGTTTTTTTATCTGCTTGAGTCATGGAGACTAGGGACTTCTATCATGTACTATGCCAAAATTCCAAGCAGACATAGGAAGACTTGGCCACTGTTTGTGGACACACAAATTATTTAAGGCTATCTGATCACATGACTAGGTTTTTCCAGGTCCTGCTGCAAGTTTTGTGTATGTTTGACAAATTGACACAAGAAGAGGTCTCCAGGTTAGCTAAACCAACATTTTTCATCCATACAGCCTCACCTCTGAAGTCTACCACTGCACAAAAACATACCCTACTGAGCTAGGAATCTGTCACAGAAACAAAGTGTTCCTAATATTTCTTGTAGCAAGGCTCTCCTTCAACATTGTTTCCTTCATCATCAATAAAATGATACGGCTAGAACACATCTCAGGAGGACAAATAATTCACCCTCCTTCCATAACAGATTTTTCCCCCCTCTAAGTGGATTTTGGCTGTAAGTTTTAAGATAACAGATGATCAGCTGATCTATTCTAGATTGTCTCCAATACTAGTGATTCTTTCACAGATTTTCATGCCTGAATATTCTTAATGTTTTTCTAATACCCAGACTGACTCTTCCCTGCTGTGGTTACTTATTTTACTGTCTGCCATGGGCATAGAGAGTAGTTTGTTCTGAGTAATGTTAATACTGAGATTATCTTTGTTACATTTATTTTCCCCTAACATATAAGGAAACATGAACATGCATGCACATGCACATATACACACATATACATATGTAAATGGATACATGCAATTTAGTCTTTTGTCTAATCAGTCTTAGTTTTTTCTTCAGGAAGTCTCTTTTTAGTTAAAAAAAGCTCATCAATACTAGACATAGTGCTCTCTTCTTCCCAATTCCAGACAGAATGCTAAATTTAATTTTTCTTTGTAAATTTGTCCACAGTGGGACTGTATCTATATGTAAGCACTGCTGAAGGTCTTTTCCCTGGGAATACCTGTGAGATGGATCCCAAGCCCATCTCTCTCTCTGCATGCATAATCCGTGAGTCACTTTTAAGGGGGACAAAATAGATGGAGATCCACTTAGATATAGGTGCTCTGAATATGATTTCAATAAAAAAATTATCCTTGCTGTCCAAGCTGGCAGGTGGTTTTCTGACTTTTTTTTTCCCGCCCTCTATTTTTAAAGAGTACATCCAGGATAAAATTTTTCAGATATGACTTCAAAGTAGAAGCATGTATTTCCTTGTAGCTTTGACTTGGGTGCTTAGTCCAGGGTGCTAGCACTTCTCTAAATTTCACTATGGAGATGTTTGTTCTCCCTGGGAGGTTTTATTGTGATCTGTGGCTATTGCATTGCTGGGGTCACTGGGCCCCAGCACCTCTCTGGTTACTCTCTTTCACAGATGTGAGCATTAACCTCAGTGTAGGCACCCTCGTCTCACAGTGTAAGTATTTATAAGGATAATTGCATCTAACTTGTGGCTGAAGGCCTAACATTATGAATCAACAGAAAACTAAATATAAGCTGGATTTTATATGTGAAGCATAGATCTTTTAGCAGATGCACACTGCATCTGGAGAAAGGATAGCAGTGACAGCAGTTCACTTACAGGCATCTACAGACTAGAGTGTATGTGGAAATTATGATAAAATACCCCTTTGGCATAAAACAGTGCCTGACAGATATTTTCTCATCTTCTTCTCACCAGTATATAGTCCTCTGCTGCTTGCAAGCTGTAATGCTGAAACCTGTCAGAGAATAGAGTCTGAATAGCCATAACTTTATACCTTTAATCTTATTCTGAACAGCTGGATGTTAAAGTGATGTGTATATATGTGTGCAAGCACAGATATATATGTGTCCATTCAGTCTTCAAACTCTTTCAGGTAAGTTCTGTGCTGCTCCTTAATTTGGCTGTAAGTTTTTAGGGAATGAGATGAGTCTATTTTTAGAAGAATATTCTTCAACATGATAAGTAATGTGGCTTCTTCTTTTGTCTTATGAGAAGCACATTAAGTAAAATTTAAAATAGGAAAGATGAGCCTCTCCTGACAATCCTTCTATTAGTTTTCTGAGAGTCTGGGGGGCTTTTTTGAGTTTTCTATTATTTTTTATAGTAGAAATAAGTCTTTGGTTTTGGTCTTATTGCAATTTGTTTATTATTTGTTCTATGTGTTATAAAAGCCTTTTCGAATACATAGGTTTCTCATCCATTTCATTTAACCCCAGTGAATGTTCTCATGCCTCCCAGAAAGTCCTTTAAACATGGATGATCATCAACTTTGACATTACTTGGTATCATCTTCGTCCAAAAACCATATATTTTCTTACAAGTGCTCGTGACCTTTCTTCATTTCATATCTGAAAGCGGGAGAACAAGAAGCTCAAATCTGATTTTTTTTTTGCATGCCATTTTTTAAATTAGTTAGGCAAAAAAATCAATAGATCCTCTAGTTCCTGTGATCTTGGTTCTGCAAGTTCACTTCTACTCATCAGAAACCAATGCTGGTTGCAATCTAAGGATAAATACATGTGAATGACTGGTGCAAATGAACTTATCAGAATATTGACAGAAAATCCCTGGCCTGCATAACGACTGAGACAAGCAGCTTAGTTTTAAGTAGTAGTGTCTGAAGAATAGGAGGGAAATCCAAATGGGAAGGTAAGGGGTAATCTTTTCATGAAGGATAAATGAAGGAAGCCTCTTGGCAGCCTATATTGAAATACTATTTTCCTGCCTAAGCAAAAGACTTTCCTGTCTAAATGCATGTTAAAGATAGTATTTAATCAGGACAGGTCTTCACAGCTCCATCTCCTCTGTTTTCATTAATTTTTAAATCCTGATTTGTGTTCTTGAACATTATTTTCTGTTTAATCAAATTTTTGCCTTTTACAGTGTCATTTGCCTCCTTTAAAGGCATATTGTTTTTAGACTGCAGAATAAACAGTACATAATCATAATCTTATTTGATTATCTATCTCACAGTATTGTATAGTGGCTTCAAAGACTCCCTCTATCTACAGAAATTTCAGTCAAATACCTGATTGAAGTTTACTGTTTACTAAAAATATTCCTCAATAAAGTCTGTCAGTATGCAAGATACAATGAGTTTCTCTTTTTAACTGCAATATATGACATAGTCTGGAAATTGCTCTTCGTATTCTCAGGCACGCCTTAGCTAAACCATAAGACTTCCTCATGAATAATTTTATTTATTTGTATTGCATAAAAATCTAAAATTTTGGGATGGCTTCTGCTGTTTGACTTCAGAGATTACCGAAACTGCAAGCACATGTGTTTCACTGTGGTTTCTGACTTGTTTCTCTTTATTTCCCACCATAAGGCCTTCACTATCTGAGACAAAGGTTTCATTTTGTTTCACTTCTATCATGCCTGTTGGTGATGTGGTCACGGTATGATTAATTATTTTTAATCATGAAGAACAGCCATCAAATAATACCAGATTCCCACAGTGGTGGCTGTTTATGGTTGGCATGAGGGGGTGCAGAGTCATTGCATTTCAGATCTGTATCATCACTGCTGGTTTCTGAACCTCCAGCATGTGCCACTCCTCAGCATTCAGCTGTGGTGCACGTACCACCTTTAGGCTTTATACTTCTTGTTGTAAGAAGGATTGTGTAGGGTGACATGACAGATCTTTTCTTGGTTTGATGCTGCCTTTTCTTCAAATGTCATATTCTTGAAGTTTTCCACTTGTTAAAAGTGATTTATTTTGTTCAAACTTCTATTCACTGTGTCTTGAAATATCTTAGATAGTTTCTCTGTGTTAGCCTTTTCCCAGGTTGAAGTCATCAAAATGATGTCTAAAAGAAACTACAAATGGAAACTGTACTGAAAACTTCCAGATAAATGGGTGATATCACCTAATTCTTCATCACGGAACAGGTCATCCTGCAGTAACCTGTCAGATGATGCATTGCACATCTGTGATAACACCATTTTTTTTTGGGAGTACTTTTGAGCCTGTTAATGTGAAGAGCATGTTCTTTGTCTGGCTGTATGTGTGTATCAGAGAAACTGAAGATGCATGAAGGGAAAAGGAGGATGTTTTGTGTGTATATTTTATTGCATTCACTGACTGCATGTTAAGGCTTGTGGCAGTTCAGAAATATTCTAGGACTTCCTTGCTGCTTTGAAGGAAAAAGGAAGAAAAAGATCAGGTAACAGCTCTAGGTGATGTGGGTGTATGGATAACTATTTCAAAACAGTGAACTCCCAACCTGCTGAGTTATGGCACAAACTACAGCAAGACATTCTATCACATCTCCCTGCAGAACAGATGCAGACAGCATTTCTACATATTTTGTTTTGCAACACAAAGAGTACAAATTGTCATCAAACCCTTAATTTTGGAGAAAGAATCATTGAAATGTATGAAATGTCATCAGCATCATAGTCATCCAAATGAAAATGGTAGTAAACTATGCAAAGAAATAATTCATATTACCATGTACACTATATTCACATTTAAGAGGCAGATGTGACAGGCTGCAGTGCAGTAAAAAGGTCAGCTCAGATACTTCATATTTGTACTCACTCATAGGCTGAAACATTTGGATGACTTTATGTGAGAAGTACATTTGTCAGACCTGTCTGTAAACCAGGTGTCACTTCCCATGATTAGAATGGTATTTCCAGACCTTCAGTGCACTCTCTTCCTTTCATCTCTTCCACGTTTTTTCTGTGTTGACAGATGTGTTTGCTGTGATGTCTGCTTGGTCAAAAAATGTCGTATTGCCTCTTTACTCTTAGTCTTTCTCCACTCTTCTTCCAGGATCCCTGATTATTTAGACTTAGTGTTTGTTTGAGGTCAGTCCCGTAGTCTCTTCAAAAAATGTTGTCAAAATATCCAACCTTCAGGTAGTTGTTTGTTGTTTGTTGTGTTTTTTTAAATATGCTTTTTTAAAATATGTAATTTAGTCTCTGAGTTAAATTATTCCTCATGCATCTGAATTTGTAGATTTTTTAGGAGTAATCATGGCTGTGATGAGTTCATATAAATCAACATCTTTATTGGGCCACTGTTTACATTTCTGGTTTTGCATTTGAAATACAGAATTTAACATGGCATTTGAAGTCAGGCTCTGATGAAGTTCATAAGTAACTATGAGACTAAATGGCTGTTTAGAAGCATACATTGAAATGCATGGCTCTGAGAATACACTGCTTTCTTCAATTAGTGTTTGTACAATGATGAGCAGCCTGAATAAATTCCCTCCTCACAGTTTTTAATTTTTTTTCTCTGATATTCATCTTGCCTCTTTCATAATATTTAAAGAATGATAATTCTAAGCTGTAGTTCTAAGTGGGGGCTTTTTAATCTTGGGAGTCTTCTATTACTTGCTTCTATTACTTACTTAATATTTGCTTAGCTTTGCTGTGTAAAAAAATTTCATTTCTTGGAGGTCTGATGTTGTGGAGGGGTAAAGGCATATAAGAGTAGTTTGAAATACTATTTTTATTTTTAGGACAGTTTCTTGTGGTTTTTTAAGTCTTTTATGTTTTAATACTCAGGTTTTGCTGTTTATATCTTGAATTTTTCATCTGTGCTAAGAGGAAAGCAACTCCATTTGTAAGTCTTTCCCAGTAGCATTGAATTCTATTCATATGCTATCTATTCTAAGAGGTGGACATTCTGAAGGAAAGTAGTTTTCATAACGAGACTTAACACAGACATCTATGCACTCCTGTTTCAGCTTCAGTGTACTGGAAGCAGATCAATATGCTTCTGCCATAATGCAATTTTACAACAGCTATCAGTTTATTGTCTGTAAGCTGCAAAATTTATTTTCTAAAACAAGAAGAAAAACAATTTGAGACACCAAATTCCATAAAAGAAAGGTGTAATTAGGTTACTGATTTAATACTAATACTCTAGTATGCTGTGTTATGTGAACAAATTGAATTACAGGACTCAAATTTGTCAATAGGCAGCTTTTACACTAACTACAGTTTTTTTCTTTTATTATTTTAGAAGATATATACTTTTAAAAACTCATAAATTCTCTTTCTTTTCTCAATTGTCTTAAATGTACATTCAGTATTTCTAAGAGATTCAGGGAAAAGATAATGTAATACAGAGTTCCTCTCTGCAATGTAAGAAATAGCAGTCTCTGTCAAACTCTTAAGACAATTTATCACAAGGGCACTGTTTGACAGAAGTGACAGCAGGAGTTCCTGAACCAAGTCTCTTTTGGAGTTGCAAGTTGATCCTTTCTGGGCCATCTGGAAATAAACCTGAGCAATATGTCATCTCTGTGAGCCCAGATTTTTCCTTTTTTTTTAAGCTTTTGTTTTTTAATAAGTCTTGCTAAGAACTGCCAGCATTATGTTAGTGCTCCAAAGAGATTTATTTGCTCTCCCTCTAAAATACTGATCATATGAAGTGATAGTTTAGGTGTTGAGTAATGAAACAGCAGCAAGATGGCCTGTCAGTAGAAGGGTACTTCACCTGGATAATCATAATTGGCATACGTGTTTGAAATGGTCCATTTTTCTCCACCTTTTTTTTTCTCTGGACACAAGAATTTTAGTAATCAGGGTTATCAAAAGTGCAAAAATTTACTTTAGAAAATAAGATTTCTGGCATCTTTTCCTTGACTGAGTTCTGTACATCCAGATTTTCACCAAAGCCGCAATGTGAATTGGGAGTAAACTTGGCATAATTTCAATAAATTGGCAGAATTACTGCTGGTAAACAGACTATTAATTTGGTTTGAATTTGCCCCTCCTCTGACTCCATCCCTTCTGGTTCTTTGGAGAGAAAAGGTGACTTATGAGGAGTTGTTTTTGTTGCAGTGTTTTTGGGGTTTTTAAAGCAGACTGTGATTTACAGGATTTTACCCACAGAAATACAGCTGATACATATGCCTTGCCCAAAGCAATGCATTTATGAAGCACCCAGCTTCAAAGCATTCTGGGTCTGAACATTTCCAATCCATCCCTCAAACTGGGTTTTGATACAGTGTGCATGTCTTTGCCATTGGGTAGTTATTTGTGAGCATTGTTATGCTGTGCATACAGCCTGCTGTCTTGAAGTTGTTCTGAGAATTGTGCTGATGACCTACATTGGAAGGCAACATTTGATTCCAGATTTTTAAATGAGGCATGCAATTTCTAAAATTTTTGAATAAAATTGCAGTCTGGATCGATGTGAGCAAGGAGATCAGTAAAACTCTCATTTATCTCTTCCAACATGTCCAAAAAAGAGTGAGAATTAAAGGTCCAAAAGCCTGGGATTTATTGTTTTCTGTGCCAATTGAAGGCTGCCTTCATGTGCAGTGTACAAAAGGCCATTTGGTTGTTACTGAAATTGCTGACTAAAATGCTCATAGCTGACACATTTGTCAGAAGACTGACAAGCATCTGATTCAATAAAGTTTTCCAGCCTTTTGTTTGACATTTTGGTGATTGGTTATCATTGTGAAGGGGACTGTTAGTGAATTATTTTCATTCTGTAGTGCATACAGATATAACTTATTTTATAGCTCTGCCCTTGCTAAAACCTAAAGCAACATTTTATTCCTCTCTACATGTACTTCGATGAACTTTGTTTTTAGCACTACCACTGTTTTGAGAGAAAATACTTCTTTAAAATTCGTGAGTTCTCAACACTGCAGATTACCGTCATCATCGCATGCAGATGATAGTTAAATATGTGGGTCATTGCCCAGCATTTCATTTTTTTAATACCTTCATGTGACAGGACAAGCACTTCATGACTCTCAGAGAATGTCCATGACAACTAAAATGAAGTGTAAGCCTCATGCAAATATTATACCTCTTGTGGTAAAAAGTTAATCTTTGAGGTTCAACAGGTATTGACCGATTTTAATATATCAGCTAAGTAAGCATTTGTAGAGTGGTTTAATCCTTGATGCAATAAAGCAATTATGCTGGGGATTGTAATGGGCTTTCTTTGTCTTCTCCTAACAGAACATCAGGTCTGGGTGAAAAGTATTAATACAAAGTATGCTAGACTGTGTTAAATTAAGCCATTAAAAAAGTATTCTGTCTTCCTAGGCTCTTGTATTGCACTAGATATATCTGGTCTTCAATATATTATTTGTAGGCAATTTTTTACTGTGTGAAGAATGCAGAAAAGGTAACTCTGAAGGGCATAGGAAACATCTCTTTCCAATTTTACAGCATTCTGTGTGTACAACCTTAATGACAAAAACCACTATTCTGCCTCTGAGTGTTAGTCTGGCTCTAGTTTTGACTTTGAACTACAACCTTAAAGGATTTGTGTTCCAGTTCTGTATGTCTCTCTCAGTGGAGATGATGGAATCATAGACTCATAGAATTGTTAATGTTGGAAAAGGCCTCTAAATTCATTGAGTCCAATGGCACTGTCCAGCACTGTCATGTTCAACACTTAACCTTATGCCCAAGAGCCATATCCACATGGTTTTTGAATATTTAAGTTTCCTTGAACTAATTCTACAAGGTGGTTTATAATTTAGTCAGTGCTCTCTCCTCACTATGTTTCAAGGTAGGGTGTACTTTTATGATGTCTCAGGGTTAGTGTGCATTCAGATTCTTTGATGAGTTTGGCTAAGACCCACCCATTCTTCAGACAGGCATCATCTCTATCAAACACATCAGTTCACACAATGCCGCACTCCAGATTTTTGAATAGCTCAAGCCAGCATCAAAGCCCTTTTCAGCATCTCCCACAGTCCTGATTTGATGTGCCAGACCCCCACAGACCTTCTGTTTTTGTGATCTGTTTCAGCAGCCAGAAGGATGACACTGGTTCTGAGGGGAATGAAAACCCAACATGAATATGCAATTTCAGAGCCTGTAGAACACTTTGGATCTGCTTCTGGGGTTGTCATGTTTTATGGTGACAATACTGTTATGTTCAATGCTAAGAAACTGGTACAGGATTCCTGCTTTCCTTCAGGTGCAGGAGAACATCCTTTGCCAAAATGGGAAATCTGAATTGAGTAACCTGGGATAGGGAATCAATCTGATAAATACAAAAAGTAGTTAGACTTTCAGATTCTTGGATCAAATGGTGTCAAGAGTAATCTCAGATGTATTTCTGACACCAAGCCTGTGTTTTTGCTTCTTCCTTGCCTGCTGCCACCTAAAGACAATACTCAAGGCTAAATTTAATTCCTGTGAGAGTGAAGTCACACCTTACAACTTTCATTTTAAGAGAAATTTTTCTTATTATGTTTATGGTGCTCATTCCTGGGCTTGGGAAGTTCTGTTTGTATTAATAACTACAGATCCAAAAGAAAATCCATTTTCACATGGCCAAAGCATTTTGTGCCTTGACAAAATGCTGCATTAGAGCTCAAGCTGTGTCTGGAACGTCACTGAAAAATGTCTTCTATCACAGCATTTACTTAGTACAGCTCTGGAGCTGAATCCCAGTCTATTAAGGTTTGTGTTTCTGCAGAAACATTCACCCTGGACATGACTGGCTGGATAATACTTCAGTTACTGTCTCAATGAAGGACATCAAGATCCTGATAGCTGAGCCTGGAGTTCTTTCAAAGTATTATTTGTGTGGACATGGACGTGGGCAGTCACTGGAAGAAAGATGGAAATTGCGTCCTAGTAACAGCTGTTTGCTCATAAATGGAGCATGTGTATGTAAATGTTTTGAAGAATTTCAGTTTGCTGCTAAGTAACTTATTTTATGAAATATGGACTGGGTCAAGGAATTTGAACAACCTAATATGTATATACTTTGATGGGACCTAGAAAAATTCCTAGGACTACAACTTCTAGATAGTGTTCAGGGGAAATCTTTTGCAATTTTGTCTTTGTTTAAATGCCTTCATTCACAATTGCAGGACTGGGGAGAAGGCAGATATGGGCCTCTGATGCTTTCTGATAGAGCACTGATTACATTTTTGTCTCACGTGTTGCTTTTGTATTTCTAAAAGAGTGAGAGAAGTACATCTCCTCCTTTCAGTCCCCATTCCAGAACTGGTGGTTTCTCCACTAGTACTCTCTTCCTGAATGAGTGTCTGGGATGCTTTCTCCATTTCTTCGACAGCCTATTACTAGAGACTGGAAAGTTTAAAAAAAGTTTGAAAGAAAGGCTGAAAAAAAATCAAAGGTTAATCAAAGGTTTCAAGGTTAGTAAATAATTTAATTAGGGTATCATAAAACTGCATTATAAAGCTTAAATGAATGTAACTCTTGTTTTTCTATAATTTGCAAAGATTTCTACTTTTCAGGACTCTGTGATAGGTTTTCTATTAGTAATCAGTGTCTTGCATCATCAAAATGTCATAAAATTTTTATGATTACATATAGACATTGAGAAAAATGTCTAGTGACTATAATTTGTGATAGAGTTGGAACTGTTTTATTGTATTGCAGCTTTACTTTAGTTTTTCCATTACTGATCAGATTACAAAATTAAAGCTGGGACAAGGATTTGTTTTGAATTAAATCTGTATGGTGACCTTTGAGTTCACTTGAGTCAGAGATGGATGAAACCCTTGGTATGTTTTGAACTAAGAATATGTGGGTAAAATGTGTCCTTGGGAAGCTGTTAGAGGGGATGTTACTACTCATTCAGTTTCCTCAGGAACTGTAACAGGTTCCCCAAAACCAGGAAATGATGGGAAAGTAAAGATTTGAATAAAACCACTAACTTTAATGTGAACCTTTCCTGCTCTAAGAAAGTTTGGTAGGTATAGGCTTGTCTGATTTTACCCTACCATAGATTGATTGCTGGCAAGAGTCATCTTAAGACAGCACTGATAGGGTTAAGTCTAGATGACCTAGAGCTTGCTGAGACTGGAACTTGAGAGAGAATCTGTAGGAAGTGCTATTTACATGAAACTCCAACTGAACTTGAACTACTGGTCTTGCTTTGTGGTGGAACTTATTTTATACCCACAGCACCGAAGGGGTTACTTAGCTTTGTCTACCTCTCTTCTTGCTATTGTTATATACAGTATTCACTTTTCCTTTTGGGACATCTGCATGAAAATTTATTTTAAAAAAAGAGGTCTGAGGCAGATAGTCCTTGTCTTTATGCCCATCTACTCAGCTGAACTGATGCCCTTTAAGAAGCATGACTTCACTGTGTGTTTCAGAAAGACACATTTCCTAGCCAAGACTGACTTCAGAGAGGTCTGCAAAACACAAGCAACAGAAGAAGAAGAATTCCAGGAGAACCTTTTGTGTGACAACAGCACCAGAGTGGGACCATGACACAGAGAATTGCATCTGCCAGTGGTCTGTGACTGTGACACAGATAGTCTTTTGGAAGTCTCCTTTTTATAGTTTTCTCTTCTGAGCTTGGAGTGGAGTTCATGATGGGCCCAAATGGTGAGAACAATGAACACATGGTAGACTTCCTTTGTAGACAGTGAAGCTTCTGCTAACAACTATTCCTGTTCTTGGAGCTCAGAATGGGATTTTTCAGCATGTTCTGTTGCACTGAAAAAAGAGCTTCTCTTTCTCGTGCTTGATAGGAAGAAAGTTGCTTTTGTCTTGGATTTCCGAATTTGCATCTACCTTAATCATCTAAGTATCAAACTAGTTTCTTCTTCCATCACCTCTGACTTGGGGCTTTTTTGTCTGTTTGAAGATGTTAGAGTTACCTTAATCTCAAGTGTTTTCTTTTATTATTGTTTCTTTCTATTTCTGACATAGAACCTTCTCAAGATGTGTCTTGGAGTTTCATCTAAGGCAAAGAACTTGGGTTCTTGTGACATCCGATTCTTTGCAGCTGACACATTGACGTGGTCTTATTCTGTCTTGAATTAACCTGGATTCTAGTTCCCTCAATTCAAATTCTCTACTGAGAAGTTGTTAGTGTCTGCCACTGATTTAGTCTCTTGTCTCTTTGTGGTTTTGTTAACCATTAGGAAAAAAACCAAACCAAAACAACAAAAACCCCCAAACTTGTAGGCTTGAATCTCATCTTTCTATTTCAAGGAATAATCTGCAAAGTTTTAGAAGCTTTGGCCTTTCCAGAACCATGGAAACTGTTGGAAGGTTTTATTGATTTGTGTCAAAGATACAAATTTATTCATACTAACATATTTATAGAAAGGTCTAACCCTGAAGTTACATCTTCTCTCTGATGAAAAAATGCAACAGGAGTAGAAGCACTGTGGTCATATGATAGAATGCCTAGTCTTGTGTTCTCACTGCGTTTCAGTCTGCTGACCTGAGTGCTAAGCAACCAGCTAAATGGTGTCAATCACAATGCTGCCATCCTGCAGTTAGACAAAATGAATTTCTTCCATTTGCTCTGTTATGTGCTGCATGGTTGGCATCAGTTATTTTCCTTCCTTTCTGAATCATTTTCTGGCTTTCTGTGATGTTACAAAAGGCAAATTTGCATAGCTAGTGAACAAAAACAGATTTGTGGATCTGCCTGCACTCCACATTATTAGCAAAAAAATTGCTTTTGTACTAATTCTACAATGTCTTGCACAGAAAATGATGCATTGTTGGAATTGTATATAAGTGAGTAATAGCTGAGACATATGTTTACATTGACTGTTTCTCTCAGCTCTGCTTTCTGTTGTACTTCAGGTAGTAACACCACTCCTGCTGCTATTCTGTTCTGCTAGTTGAATAATTCTCATCATGTTAAGTCCTGGAACGATTGCACGTTTAGTGACTTCTACCTGAGAATAAATATTGCTGTGCTTTTTGAATACAAAATGTAGATGACAGGATTCTATTCATATTTTAACTTGAGTTTTTGTATAGAATTACCGTGTGAGAATAGTAACATAATTTCTCTGATTTAGGCATTATTTAAAAAACATATTTACATATTAATATTAAAGGATTGTTTTCCTCAAAGTAATCAACCTTGAAAGAGATGATAGACATTAATTTTATTGATCTAATAATTTAAAAAAATAACACCAGTATGATTTTTGACATTTTCTTTCTCCACATTATGCTAATCAAGGATGTTAGTGCACCTGATGTTGGTGAGTGTGAGTTTCTTACCAACTAAGGTGGGGGGGATTTTGTGTGGTGTAAGCCTGTACTAATTCCCTGAATGAATGCATTGTACCATCTTTGAAGATTTTGTTGGAAGGTCCTTTGCAATTAATTTCTTTTGTTTTCTTTGTAACACTAGTGGGTCACAGGTATTTTCTATGGAAGCCATGTAATCTTATACTGTGGCTTCACATGTTTTTCTACAGATTTATATCTGTGTCCCGTATCTTTGTAAAATCAAGCATTTATGGCTTGAGATTAAGACTTTTACCTGGTCTATCATAAGATATGAAATCATGGAATAAGCAATCACTAATAAGTATAAAACTGTTGACATTCGCATGGAGTTTCACTTAGAAATATTCATATTCTCCTTTTCTACAGCTACAGCTTTTATTTCAGGTGGGATTTTTTGTAATGACATACTGTGAGTACAAGATTCCTGATTCAGACATCCTGTGTAGATAGGCATATTATGAAGTTAAATATTTAAGCGTTAATACTGAATGTGCCTCCAAATAATTGCAGGTACCTGTAACATATGGGTGCAAAAGTAAAGGTAAAGCTTAAAAAATTCTGTATTTTTTTATCTCATAAAAAACTGGAAACCAATGTACTCTCTTTTTTTCTTCTTCTTTTTTTCCAAAATACATTCTGTGAAAATGAATTTAAATTCTAAGAAACACCTCTGACCACGTGAAAATCTAGGCTAATGCCTCAGTAAAATGGATATAGACTTTTTTTCCTGTAATAGTAATAACATTTGCAGAGATGAAATTGTCAGGATAGCTATTAATGCCCCAAATTAAGCCTTACCCATAATATTCAACGTGCTGAAGATAGTTCTTGATATATCCTTTGGGAAATCCATACAAAATACTTTGCATTGTTTATGTCTGCTGAGTTGTAGCAAAGCTGGACACTTCTTATCTACCTCTTATTAACTGGTTTCTGGCAGTTGGAAATTTTTGTAGCCCTGTGAAAAAAAAAGGTATGCATATCTTAAGCTGTGCTACAACATCCCATATTTGGGATTTATTCACATGTGTTAATTAGAAAGGCTCAATTCAGTCCATTTATTTGGGAGCTGCTGAAAAGAAAAAGTGGCAGCAATTGACAAGTTTAATGTTGGGAAAAGAGAAATGGATGTACTGGGTTTATGGGTAGATTAATTTGGGACAGGAAAACCTGAGTTTTGTTTATTTCCCCAGTCAGAGTACAGGTTTAGAGTAGAAAACTGAAACCATTTGTGAGCATAATCAGCAGTACTCATTACTGGCTGCTAACTGATCTGAATTTTGACTGATAGAGGCATATGTGTGCAGAGGTTTAAATATCAGCAAAGCTCACCAATAAAAAAGAATCTATTTAAGATATTTTCAGCATCTAGTATTGTTCACCGAGGCACCTACTTCCCCTCTGCATACCTAGGTAGAAAATCCCTGTGGAAATTTTACCCATTTTACCCAGCTGCCTTTTACTAGATGCAAACAATTAAGCAGCTTTAATTTTCAGTAACTGTTATCGTCTATCTGTGTCTCACTCTCTTATGTATTAGAGATTGTCTGAATGGTCCTGATACCATAAGATATAGTCTAAATCTTTACTTGAAGTTCAAATCAAATGTTAATTCGTGGTTGAATACTTCTGATTTAATTTTTTGGTCTGCCATATTTCTTTCAAAACAGATGCTGCACTAAGCAATGCTATTATTTTCTGTTGTTTAACTGGGCACATACTTGAATTGTTAGAGTAAAACCTTCCTTTGATAGAATTCTGTCTCCCTTTCTAAGTCTAAATTTTATAGGCTTCTGAAAAAGCATGAAAGCCAGGCAAAAGTTTGAGTTTGTGTTTTTCTTTAATGTAGTATGGAAGAATAAATGTACAGTGCTTTGAAGGGAAAAATGTAAATAGAATACTATTCAAACGGTGTTAATATTCAGCACTGGTTTGTATTTTCAGTGCTGAATTTCCTGAGTTCTAGAAATGTGTATGTGTGCATTTAGTGGCCTGCCTATGCAGGAAGGCTTGCAGAACTAAGTCTTTAAACATTTCAAGGATCTCAAGATATGAGTCGGATAAAATTGTACATTTCCAGACAATGTTAATGAAAATGTTAAATAATTCACACAAATCATTGCATAGAAAATACTTAGAATCGGTTTTGTGAAATTTATTTTCAGTTTTGTAATATACCCGCTGCCATTTTTTAAAAATTGTAATTTAAAATGCATAATTCAGTAATGCTTATAGGAGTTATTACCCTGAATTAATACTTTAGCATTTTAGAATATTCGGTATAAAACTTTAATGTCTTTGTTTTTATTAAAGTGGTTTCAGAAAAAAAAACCCCAACATAACTTCCTTCTATTTGAGAGATATTTATGTCTACTATTCTTAAAGAAATAAATTAGTACAATGCCTTTTTCTGTGAAAAAGTATGTCATTATTTAAGCCATGGTCTGGCAATGCCCTGCGAACTTGAAAAGTATCACTAGTTCAGAAAGTATCACTAGTTTTGCAGTTTCATGACAGGGTTTATTGTCTGGGTCCGGTGTGGTGGGGGATTACTACCAGAGTGCACTGCATTTATTGCTGTCATCATAATTTCTACCTGACACCTCTTGGAACTTAACTCTCGTTTGCCCTAAGGTAGGTAAGGAGTCTTCTACTGCAGTGGTTTGAAAATGCCTTCAGTTTAATTGCTGAAATACTCTTAAGCTTGTTTGTGTCCACAGAGTAAGAGGTAAAATCATGTTGGTAAAATTAGCACAACTCTTGGTTATAAATGAAGACTCAGGTGTAAGTATGTGCAAAAATTGAACCAGCTCCTCCTGGTTGCATTTAAAGCACTGACAACCCCTGTGCAGGGTCTTATTTCAGCTTTGAATATCTTATTTTAGGTTGCAGTGAACTAAAGATTTACAAATAAAATTGAAATCTACTCAAAATAGAAATAAATCTAATTAAAAAGGCCAATCAAGTAAAGCACCAAAGACCAGCCTCTTCCTGGGTTGTATCAGCGTGAATATAGCCAGCAGTTCCAGGGAAGTGATCTTTCACCTCTGTGACACTTGGGAGGCCATATCTGGAGTATGGTGTCAATTTTTGGGTTTCCCAACATAAGGGATTGACATATGGGAATGGGTCCACTGAAGGGCCATCAAGATCGCTGGGGGAAATGGAGCACATGAAATATGAGGAAATTACTAGGTAAGGGAAGGTTTGGGAGAGATCTTCCTGTTCCTTCAACTGACTAATTGGAAAATATAGAGAGGATGGTACCAGAGTCCTCTCAGTAGTGTTCAATAGTAGGATGATATGCAAAGGACAAAACCTGAAAAATGGGAAACTCTTATCAGATACAGTTTTTTTACCATGAGTGCTATTATACACAGGAACAGGTTGCCTGGAAGACTCTAGAATATCCACTGTTTTCAGGGCTTGATGGGTCACACCCTGAGCAACCTCAGCTAATGAGGCCTGCTTCGAGCAAGTGTTTGGACTAGATAACTCAAGCTTATATTATTCTGTGTTTCTGTGAAAACATGCAACTTGAAAACTGAATGAACATCCATGCTGTGCTCTGCTTTGGCTTCACAGAATGATCTTTAAACCATTGTAATTTTATGTGTAATTGGGATCTTCACTGACTCTTTTTTCTTCACCCATTTTGTCAAGTCAGAAGATAATAAGAAAGTATTTTTAGGTTACATAGCAAGAATGGAAAGTTGGAAGGCTTTCTGTCCACATTTCACTCTGACAGTGTTCTTCATTCAATGGCTGTGATTGCATGAATTTCCCAGACTGACTAAAGCAAGGAGGGTGTGGGCAGTGGGAAAGTAGTTTAGAAAAAAACTATGGAGTATGAAACTTCCAAACTTTATTAACATAGCATGTGTGATTCTTTATGAAAAGCTGAATGGGTCCTGGAGACAAAGGGTAAATTGCAGGCACGAGGACTTCTTTTATGTAGGACCCAAACAATGTGATTTATCAATGTGATTTATCCTCCTTGTAGATGGTGTCAGTTGGGAAGAATTGTAAGCAGTAAGAATGGGGGCATAAATTTATGAAACAAAGGGTACTGTCCCACTTGCTGCATGTGCATTTCATATCTAGGATCCCAATTCTAGGATGAAGGTGATTAAAACATACTTTAAGTAAGTAGTTCTGTGTCACTAAAGATAGACTTCTAAAACTGCACATGACCCAGAGACCTTTCAGTCTCTATGGGATCTACAGGAAATTGTATAATTCAGACCCTGACTTGTGCTGCCTTACCTTCTATGGCTTCAGGCTGCCAGGCTGAGGCAAAGATTACCATACCTGGGGGAAATCCCATTCCACTCTGTTTCTGGTGCTGCCAAGAGCAGCCCTGACCAAAGCTAATCCACCGACACTGGCTGAACCCACTCCTGGCCTTTCACTGGTCCTTGCTGAGGTGACTTTGTCCTTCTGTTCCACAGTACGGGACCCCAGACCATCAGGGAAGATACCACCTCTGCTCCAGTCTCTCATCTGAGTAGCTGGTTCCCTGTTCTATTTTACACTTTGCCCCCAGTCATTTGATATAGATTCTCCTTGGAAATATTTACATCATTGCCTGTGACTGATGTGATGATCTTTACTGAAATGTGTTTTCAGCCTTCACCCAGCTCTAGACTATTCTAGAGTTTCACTATCATGATTAATTATTCTCCCTTTCTCGCTCACTCTATCTCTTTCTTAAATTTTAATTTAATTTAATTTAATTTTATTTAATTTTATTTTTTATTTTATTTTATATGGCCTTGTTTGAAGGAGAAATCCTCCACTGAAAACAGGAAATTCGCACACCCTACATACATAGTGCAAGTTAGTTGCAGTACTGCTGTCACCTTTATGTAGACTCTCTATCCTGGTTCTGCCCTCAAGACTCTAGTCAAGTTTCTTGACCTTTGAACTTCTCTCCAAGCATGCACAGAAATTGCTAGTCTATATTCTTTTGTGGGATGAACAACACTTATTCGAAGATTTATTTTCTGAGGGTTTTTAGAGCACTAAAAAAGGTGCCTGAGCCTCATCTTGTGGAAGCAAATACTCTGACACACCATTTCTTAGTGACCTGGAACCCCTTGCCCATCAATGAGTAATCACTGATCATGCCCAGAGGAAGTTCCTTCATTCAGTTTTCTGAGGCAGTTGTTCTGACAGTTGTTCTGACATGAACAAGCATTTTCTCATTTAAGCTGTTAACTGTACACAAATGTACATGACATGCCATTTTGCTGGTCACTTTTGCAGAGGTAGGATATACTGACATTATTAAAAGTGACAAATATGTGACATAAAAGCATGAAAAAGCTTTGAAGAGATTGGTGTTTCTCTTAATAGTTCAATATATTTGATAATCAACTTTTTGGACAATATTTTTGACAGTATTTTTGCTGGGTTTGGTCTTCTTTCTGTAATATTTTCCTGAAACCCAGGGCCAACTTTATTTGAGGTAAGATGACATAAAAAAATTATCTGTGAGCTTTTTCACTTTTCCAGAATTTTTCTGGGAGTTGGTTTCCTGTCTGTTTTCGTATCAGGACTGACGTAAGAATTTCTGCTCTAACAAGAAGGATGAGATTATAAACAAGAAAAGAAAAAACAAATGGGTGACAATAGAATATGTTTGAGCCGGTTTATGGTATAAGTTAAACCTTAATATTGCTGACTTTTATCTCACTGTAACAAAGGCAGAAGCAGCAGGCACTGGATGACTCATTTCACCTCCCAGAGCTTGACTGTCTCTCTCCCCATGCTGGCTTTTAGCAGGGAAGGGGGAACATTAACACTTTGCAGCACAAGCATTCTTCCCTTGAAGCCCCAAAGTGCAGGGCAGGCAGGCTCTGTCTTGCAACAAATGTCATTTCACACAGGTCATATTAATTGCATTGCTTATGTGACTAACTGTTGCAGTTTAGGAATGGCATTCCCCAATTTAGTGCTCCCACTAAGACTCTCTAAATCACCATCACTCACTCCCTGTGGTGGCGTGGAGAGGAGAATTGGAGGCAAAGATCATGGCTTGAGATAAAAACAATTTACTGGAAACAGCAATGAGATAAGAAAACAAACACTAACAGCAAAAATATGAATAACAAATGTGTACAAGAGAGAGATGAGTGATTCGCATTCAAAATGCTCAGGACTGGGTTTATCCCACTTGTCCCTTTTCATGCTTGCTCCACCAGAAGGAACCCCTTCTTCCCCCAGAGGAGACTGTCTTCCCCATGCCCTCGGCAATGGCATGATGTAGTACAGAGTAGTCTGAGGATCCTGGGCATGGCCCTTCCTGCCTACTGCAAGAATTAAACGTGTCCTGGCCAGAACCAGGACACTGATTTAACGGTAACTTTTGATAAGAGCAGGAAAAAATGCTGCTGGCAACAATGAGCTTGAAAGATCACAGGCAATTTTTCCATGAGTTTCTTCCTGTACCCAAGATTTGAGCAGCAGAAAAGAGATGCTTAGTCATATGTCAGAGGGTGCTGTGTTTTAAAATCAGTTCTTGATTGCTCCTTTCTTTTTTCTTTTTTTTCTTTGTTGTTGCAGAAATCCATAATAATGAAGGAAATGCTAGAATTTATCTTTCTTTAATCAGCATATTTATTCATGTACTCCTGAAATAGGCTTTAAGCTTTCTTCAAGCTTAGGTTTGAATTATTTCACCAGCAGTGCGTCAAAGTGTCACCAGTAGAGATGTGAAGCTAAAAACCCAAGGCAGTGAAAGCTTAAAGGAAGGAAAAGAAATGTCAGTAATTTTGTTGGCAATGTCCGGAAATTTCTACTTTGCCTTTCCTCTGCAAAATGTATTCAGAGACATGCTCCTGAAACTGAGTGCTCCACACAATGTGTCCAACTGCTGTTGGAAGAGATTTGCATTTTTTAACTGACCAGAACGACCACAGTCAGTTTATTATATGCATTTGCTAGCAATTCTTCAACTGAAATAATAACAGATTCAAACTTAATGTTGCTAGCTTTATCCTAATAATATTTTTTTTCTTTGCTTGTTTCCTTCAGGTTTTTTTCCCTAAAGAATATAAGAGAACATTTGTTTGTCTATTTGTTTGCTTTTGTTTTCATTTATTTTTCCCTGGAAGATGAAGATGATCAATGAGTTAGGAATACAGATTCTACTTAATTTTGACTACTGAGTCAAAGACTTCTTCTTGAAGGCTTTAGACTAAAGTCCGGCCATATTTAATCATAGCCCAGTTCTTGAATCAGGTTGTTGAACCCGGATCTGTGACATTGTCATGTTTAAGCTGATCTATCCAGAGCTGTGGCTGATTCCTCCAGTATTTCTAGATGAAGTTTATTATTGCAGTACCTAATATAAGAAGTGCTTAAGATTTAAACAAACTAATGAGCTACCTTCATTTTGTTTTTGAGAAAAAGGATGAATTACTTAAAAGTTTCTAAGCGTTTAGGATTTAAACAAATTTGATATTAGGTATCTGTCAGGGATATTGTGATTGCACTTAAGTTGCAGCATCTCATTATGTTGAACTTGTTTTTCTTTCTTAAAAACTGCCCTTGGACATTTTTACCAAAAGACTTAATTTATGTTTACTTTGTATTACTCTGTTCCACTAAGCAGTGAGGAAAGTAGAAAATATTTGCCAGTTTAGGAATTCCATGAAGTAATATAGCTTCTAAAGATCCATTGGGACCTTTAAAGTTATGGAAGAATGCTTCTCTCCCGTTCCCACCATGAAGTTACTTTACTGTGGAAGTACAAACGTTTGTATTACAAAGGGAAATTGGAACAGTATCAGAAATGGAATCTCTGTGTGAAAATACCTGTGATTTTCTTCCTTCTGGTATTCTCAAAACTCTTCATTTTATGATGAAGGAAACTACTGAATGTGAAAATTGGAAGAGTTGCTGTAAGGGATCTCAACTTCAGAGGCAAATAATATTATTTTATCCTATTTCTTAATCACTAATGGCTTATTACCATTATGGATAACTTTATGGATAAATTTAGTTACTTGAATTGAGTTCTGCTAACACTACGAGGTGTACTGAAAAGAGAAAAAAATATTTATGCCTGGATATGTGCAAAAGTGGATCCAAATTAATGCTATATAATCATAATTGAAAGTGTATATGTTGATTAGGTGGTGCTGGTATGGTATCATCCTTCCAATATTTATCCGCATTCACTTTCTTCTACTTTTGTTTTACCTACTCATTCTTAAAGCAGAGCACCTTTAGGAAAACAATATCCATGGCAGATGGTCTAGTTACTTCTGGTGACTATTTTGTATTACAGCAGGTATGGAATGCTAAATGAAAAAGAATTGGGCAAGTATGGAATGACATATTCTTTTAGATATTGGTCATTAGGTACAGAAACCTATTTTTCAATTTCCATTTTGTGCTTTGGAAGAGGGGACAATTGATTGTGAGCAGTCTTTTGACTGCATACCTTGGCAAATTTTTCCTTCTCTCTTCTGTCTGTCTAGTATCTGGAGAACCTCCATTTTCCTGGGAGTCTTAGAATCTTTCTTAGACATTCTTTGTGTGCAGAGCAGTTTTGTGTGTGCAGAGCAGTTTCAGGATTACTTCAAGTTCCTCTAGTGTATTCTTTGAAAACTAGGTGTGATAATTACTCCAAGGCAAGAAAACAATACAATATTGGTGAGGATTTAAAAATAAACCAATTCTTCATGTGGTTATTTGTAGTGCTTCAGGGGTTTTTTTGAGGGTTTTAACAGCATGACACAAAACCCCAAATATTTAACCCACAGAAGAGCTCTTTTTTTCTGCCACTGTGCCAAGGACATGAGTGATAATGCCTTGGGAAATTAGCAGTCCAGTACCTATGCTTTCCAGGGATCATAAGCTGTAATCATGTGTCTCTACTTATCTTCAGAAAACAGGGGAAGAAACCATTTATTCATCCTTTGGGAGAGTTTTCTCCAGGCACTCAAAATCATGCCTTTTTCATGTATTCTGCTGACATAGCACATTAGCAGTATCTGGTGACATGACTAGATTTTTCTTTCCCTAAGTGCAGAAAGTATTGATATTGGGGTTTTATCTGATTTTCAGAAATTCATGCCTCTGAGAAGAATGGGCCACTCTGAGGAAAAAAATTAATCTAAGGTTGAAATGTTCATGAATAGTATATATTGTTAGAAAAATGAAGGGGAAAAATTAAATCAAAGAGAAGACATCTAAAAGTAAAGTCTCCCATGAAGGTCGAAACTTCTACTGCCAAGGAAGATATATACAGTAGTCAGAGCTGGAGCTATGGCCCCAGTATTGCACAGCCCCATCTTTTCATTCTCAGAAACCCACTCCTGGATACTTCAAGGGCTACTGTTCTGTACTCCACTTGCTCTCTTATGACCTACTATGCTGTTGCACGTATGGTCTGTAAGGTTAAGCTCATAATTCTTTACAAAGTCACTCAGTTTGCCTTTAAAATCAGGCAAAAATTTGTGAAGCTTCATTTGTAACCCTGTATTTCACACAGGTTTCAATAATCCTTTATAGTAAAGGGCAATGCTTTATGTGTTACGTTTACATCCACAGTTGTCCTCAGTTCTTCAGCACATGAATGAAATAGGAGAAAAGATGATGTGGTATGCTTAATTTTGTCTCTAAAATCACTGTTGTGGATTTTTGAGGTCTTGAAGTCAAAGAGAATTGGAAGTAGCTGTTGTGTGGAATTAAAGAGATATGTATAAAACTACCCCTTAAGTACAGAATGTTGCCTTGTCTCACCTACAAATCAGGAGCATTGGTGAAAAGCAACCACGGATATTCCCCAAACCTCCCACTTGGAAGAGCTAGCTCAGTTTACCTCTGGGTACACAGTGTTGAGCAGTATTTGAAACCTGCACTCGAAACTTGGTATCAGTAGTAAATGGGCATAACATGAGAAGGTATCTTTCTGAAGAACAGGTGGCAGCTGTTTTATTCTGATCACCCTAAGGTGCTCTTGAATGATTTTATTACCCATTTTAAGGGTTAAATATAATTTTTTATAAGTTTGTGACAATAGTAGAGATAGCAGTTTGTCTCTACTGAAAAATGTATGTTAGAGGGGAACTTGGGAAGAAGACTCCCTTTTTGAGTTCTCTGTGTGTACAATGCTGAACATAACACATAATGTTCATCCATGCCCAAAACCTGTGTGAGTGAAATTTCAGGGCTACTGAAATCAAAGGCAAGACTAATCTTGGTGGGAGAGTTTGAGCAGTTCAAGTTTGAGCCATGTTACAAAGAACCACGAGAATGTTGCCCTCTCCCAAACCCATTTGATACACAAGTGAACCATGGCAGAAGGGGATCAAATGGGGAATTTCATCCAAAAGTAGAAATCAGTGCCTGTAATTGCAGAAACCACAGAAATCTTCGAAGGCCAGGATGTAAGCTGTGTACTTTGGGAAAAAATGAGCTCAGAGTTATTAAGGCACATTTACATGCATGACCTTCTTGTACTAGTTTCTGCCTAACTGGCAACAGAAATCCAGACTGAAAACAGCAGCCTGAAGTCTTCATTTGTTTTGCAGTAACCTAGATTTAAAAAAAACCACCAGAACTGCGTCACCACTCTGATGCTCTTCTGACAACACGGGTGATTCAGAGCCTCTGCCTAAATACTGAGGACAAGGCAATACTTCTTTAGCTTCAGGTGCCTGGGTAGGGCTAGTTGTCCAGTCTCGCTTATGATTCATGGGGAGAAGAGTACAATGCTAGGGTACGACCAATGGTCAGGTGTGTATCCTAGGATGAGACAAGCCCTACTTTTTGATGTGCTTGTGTCTGCTTATTGGCTATAAAGGTGCCCTAGGCAGCTATCTCAGATGTACTTTTGTGTTCAGTAGACTTCTAGAGGTGAATGAGAATGAGTTGTATCCTTAAGCCTGACTTAAATCCATTTCTAAGTGCTTGCTGTGACCTTGTATTTCTGTTTTATCCTCATTTTTGTTGATTAGACCAGTATATTACATCAGAGCATGAGAGCTTTACCCAGTAACTTTGGAAACCGCCTGAAATGGAACATAAATCTTGTGTGTTTATGTATTGTTGTACTTTCCTCCTGCCAGTGCAGTTTGTACGAAACAGAAATGAACATGACTTTAAATATTTCAGTTTCCACTTAACACTTTTGTAACACTCTAAATACTTCTAAGATTAGCATAGTAAGGATGCTTATACTGAGGTTTGCTATCCCAGGAATTGCACTGTACCACTGGATATTAATCACTACTGAAGAGACATATTTTAAGATCCTTTCGAATCCATTCATTCCTGCAACCCACCTTACTGATGTCTTTGAATTTAGTAACAATAGACTTTCTCTTGCATTATTTAGATGATTAATGAAAATCTCCAACAATACTGAGCAGGCTAATGTGGAGTCTTGTTAACCATGGAGCAGTACTGTGACTATCAATTTCACACCCTTTGCAGATTTTGGTCTTGGTTGCCTCATATCCTTGTGAAAATTCAACATGAGATCCTGCCAAAATGCTTATAATTTATAAATTCCATTGCCTTTCCACTATTCACAGGGCATAAAATTCTGCTAAAGATGCACATTACTTTGATTTCATGTGACTTATTCATAGAAGAAACCTGTCCTAGCTATGATTTATTTTTTGTGCTATCTTTGCACTTGGGATATTTTTTTATTCTAACACTTCTCTAGGAATTTATCTTAATCAAAAGTTCCCAAAATCTTTCCTTACACCCTTTGTAAAGATAAGTGCTATGGGATTTTTTCCTAGATATTTTGTTTTTCCATGAGCTCCTAGAGATAGTAATTTAATTGTTGTACTTCAGCCAGGTTTTTAAGTATTTGTATATGAAATTTGTCCAAACTGAACAGCCGGAGAGTATTTAATTTAGCTGAGCTCTTTCATCTCTCTTTAATGCTGAATTTCTATGCTACTAATATAGCCTCTTCTAAAACTGCACAATTATAATGGATAATACCCTTTTTTATTTGTTTTATTAAAAATTTTTACTTTCTGGTACCATATGTCAGTTATTTCCTGTCTTGAGTAATGAACTCGTGGTATAACTTTTTTAAAATTATTATTAATATGAAAAATGGAATAAACTGTGTCTGGAAATGGTACAAATGGGCCTAAATTTCAGTAAGGAAAATTCAGATTAAATGTTAGTAATTTTTTTAATGATAAGGGCACTGAAGACATGGAAAAGATTGTCTAGTGGGGCTGTGGGCTACCTCTCACTATGTATCCTTGAAAACAAGCTGGTCAAATTATCTTCTATTTTTTTTTTTTTTTGTTGGTTTGTTTGGGGATTTTTGGTTCTTTTGGGTTTTTTAATTTTTTTTTTTTTTGTAATGGCAAAGGAATGGACTATTTACTGAAGTTCTTTTTCTATGGTTCTATGAAAGCTAATCTAATCTTTCTGGTGATAAATCAGGCTGTAGATATTGTGAATTCAGACTTAGAGCTGTAGATTGCATTTTGCTTCTTTGTATTCTTCAGACAACACTGTGCAAAAATCAGCCAGTTTGTCCATCTGCCTCTCGTATGACACTTCCCCGGCTGCTGAAGGCAATATCAGGTTACATAACATAGAGACTTCTGCTGAGGTGACCCATATATCCTAGAACAGATAGTCTGAATATACAGAGGAGTTGAGATCTAAGAAAGGACAAGAGAGTAAAGCCCACAAGAAAAGTGCAAAGACTTGTAAAATGTTTATACCTGTACCCTTGACAGATTGGCTTTGGTTCCCACAAACCTCTTACATGAGACCTTCTTTTCAGATCTCTTGAGCAGGAGGCAATGAAAAGGTCACATTAGTTCCGAGAAAGGTCACATTCAGCCTTCCTTGTGCTATAGGTTAATAATGAAATTATATTTTCCAGACAGTTTAATGCAAATCTGCATGTTATCTGCTACACTTTTAGTTTTGGCAAAGACTTCCGCAGTTGCTGCATGAAGTATTTGGTTTTGGTAACACCTTCATTCTACAGCTTGATTATGTATGGAGATACAAACCAACTCCCTAGTTCTGCCGTGTTTGTGTTGATGTGGCTGTTAAGAAGAATAGCTTTTTTTCTTTTTTTTTAACCCATATTTTTGTCATGGTATGTGAGACTGAAACAGAGCTCTTCCTTGTGGATACCCACAGGGAAAGGAGGATGGAGGGGACTTCTACTTCATTTCACTCTTTCAGAGCTTAGACTTGATTACTATTTAGGACACAGGGAAAAGAGCAGTGAGGGCTGTGGCTTTGCTGTGCTGACCTGGCCAGTAGAGCATGCTGTTCACTTGGAAAAATGGTAAGGGTATTTTTCCCCATTCCACCTTTGCCATGGAACTCGATATCTTAATTTAACAGAGAATTGTTCCTCAACATGTCTCCATTACCTTCCCTAAAGTTCAGGTCATGACATTAATCAGGTTTGATCAATCCTGAATGATTTGGGATTCATTCTTAAATATCTTCTATACTTTTAGTGACTGACATTGTTGCAGTAGGAACTAGCCCGAAACATCTTATTACCATTTAAAAATCTGGTACGCTTTTGTGTGTTTCAAATAGCAGAACTCCGTGCAGAAAATTAAAACAAAGAAGGAAAAAACTGGCATATGGGAGGTCTGTCTGTAAAATTCTGTAAAATACTGAATTGTCAGGAAAAGACAACAATTTTTGTGTTATTTTGTATGACTCCTCATCATCTCTTGGAATAATTTTCCACAGACTTTTATCTTTTAGAAATTCAGCTGAATTCCTCTCATTATTAACTGTCAATCAATCATATAAAGTAGCACAGATTTTTTTTTTATGTTAAACCTCTTTTGAAAAAAAAGTGAATATTTGGGGGCATGAGAGCATTAGGATTTATAACATTTAAATATTATCATAATACATATTTAGAAGTTTTAAGTGGACATTTGATGAGGTGCACATTAAACATTTAAGTAAAGTTTGATTGGGTGGAAGATTGGCTAAGTAACCTTGTATCAGTTTAAAACCTCTTCTTACAGTACAAATTGCACTTATTTCACAGGTATCCACCCTTATCATAACAATTGCTCACCATTCTGTGCTCTTAAGTATGATGTGATTATTTACTACTTGAGTATTCAGAAGCCACAGAGGCTCATTCTGCCTTTGAACAGACATTCATATCTTTATAACTTTCTGGGTCAGAGGGAAGAAGGACAGAGGGAACAGTGAATAGAAGTATTTGCTTTATGCAAATAATCTGTAAACTCAGTCATGTAAATAAAATCTAGAACTCTTGAATTTTTTGAATGGTTATTTATCAGAGGCTTAATAGTGGCAGGATATGCCAACCCTTTTGAAATTTTTCAATCTGCATAGCGGCTGTTTTGCCTAACAATGTAATTTTTTTGTTTATTTTTCATTTATTTTTGGTCTTTGACTCATTGTAATGCTGCTTTGTATTTCTGTTTTTATTCCTGTAAATACACTATGCATTTTTCCATAGCAAAAGCATGTATATCAATTAAGATACTATCTTAGCACGGCATAGTTTGTAGTCTAAACGTGTCTCTGGTTCATTTTGAGAAACAACTCAGATTCCTTGATTTTCCTCAGTTCTCCGAGAGCGCAATCCAGACTGTATATCAGTGGAACAGTAGTTGTACAAGAAGATGAATAGCAGAACCTATAGATGAGAAGAGTTAAGAAGCTGAGGGGAGAGTGCTTCCAAGTATTGTGGTCACACTCTTAAAACCAAGTAAAAAAGGATTGAACTGCAGTCTAGAAACATTGTTTTTGTGTGGACTGCTGAGAGTTTCAGGTTACATTTTTCTACTTCCCTGTACACCTGGTGTATGCCAGGGCCCTGAGGGCACTGATGGGCCTTCATGGCTCTGACCAGTGTTGCTCTGTGCCTCAGCTGTGTTGTGTGTGTCTGTGCAGGATTCTGTCTTCTGCTATTCCCAGTTTGTCACTTGGATTTCTCAGCTTGACACCAGACCTGATGTGCTGCCTTGCCCTTGTCTGGTGACTGCTGGTGAATTGTGCAGTTCTCACCCACCTTGCTCTGCTTGCCCACTGTGGATCTGTGCCAGAGTGAGGGCAGACACTGCCTATGCTGTTATCCTCCTGGCTCCTGGCTGGTTGTCCCTCATGGTTCAGCAACACAGCCCTCCCACCACTCCTGTGTGACCCCCAGATCCTGCAGAGAGCTATGGCTAGAGTACAGCTGGTAGCCTGTCAGCCCTCTTCAGTACCCTCTGCACCCAAATTAATCCCTACTTCTTCAGCTCATTTTGGTTGAGATCATGGGGACTTTTAAGTTGCCTGCAGCCAACCTTCGCTGCCTTCCCAAAGCCCAACCCAATGGATATTAGCTGCTCAGCAGAACTGTCTTTACAGCCCTTAGTGACTGTCCTAGACCAGGCCACCCTCTGCAATGCAGCTGCTCAGTGGCCCCATGCTCCAGGAGTCTGATGTCCTCTTCAGTCCTTTAGAGCAACTTTCTGGGGACTGTATTCATGCAACTGTATCTAAGACTGTCTTCCTGGAGCTCTAGCAAGGGAGTCACTTGGCTGCTGACAGCATTCATGAAGCTGGAAGTGGAACCTTCATATCTGTAATTGCTGGAAATTGTTGCTTTGCACCACAAGCCCCTGTTTTTCACTTTGATGCAAGCTTCCTTGCTCAGCTGGATAATATCATTATATATATGAAGGCAATTTCTTGTTTCCCAAAAGTGGTCTGTTTTTTTCCTCAGTGGTGGGACATTTGCTTTAAAGGTTAAGCTGCAAAGCAGAAAGGTAATTGTCATTACATCTCTTCACTCATGGTTGATTTTATTCGTAAACCTTTGTGACTTCTGTTCTTAATGTGCTCATTCCTGGCAAGAAATAAAACTGTTTACTTTAGAAATTGCGTGGTATGGATAAAGCTGTCCAGCCATTAAGTTTGCACAGTTACAGCTGGCTTTAAACACAGCAAAGATTGTGGACCTGCTATTACTTGATCAGATAGGAATACCTTCATTTTTAAAATATCCATTAAGTTACAAGAGAATTTGTTAAATGTCTTTCCATCCTTCAAAAAAAATTAAATCTTTACAGTTCATGTCTTGACTTATTTATGGGTTCATTTCACCTATGCTGTCTCTGTTTCTTTCTAAAAAGAGATTTGCCTAAATGAGGAAAAGTAAATTCCTTCTAGTACCATACAGAATTTGAAAATAAGTGGCCAAACTTGAATTTATTAACTTGGGGAGCATATTGTAGTGCTTTGCAAGTGGTTTTGATGTACTAGGCAGGCTTCCTTGGCATTTCCAAGAAATTAATAGCTTAAGACTGTAAGCTAGGGTCAGCTTCTATTGTGTTGTCATGGGACATTTTTTATTTATTTTAGCCCAACATGAAAATATGAGCATCTATTATCCAGCTGAGTCTGTGAGGGCCACTGAATGTGACATCGCATTGTTCATGAAGCTGATCAGTAATTACAGTTCACAATGAAGTGTTTCAAATTAAAAAGATACTGGTTCATCATTTTTATACTGCACTTCTGTGTAGTGATAAAGTTTATTAGTACTTGGAAAACATTGATTTAGACTGTGATTTTATTCCTATAAAAATCAAAGTTAACATTCCTCCACCAGTTCATCCTGCCCCAGTAAATGGGTATGTGGGAGGGTTCTTCATCACATGCTTGTGCAAAATTGTAGTGCGACATATTTTTAGATAATAAGTGCATACTACAAAGAAATAACATTGCATAAAACCCGGTGTTATATTTTGTTAATATTAATATATTTAACTCTGTCTGTGTTTCAGAATTGCAGTCCAGTAACTGATTTTAAAAATGTCTAGTAGTGCATTCTGTGACTAATGCTGACTGTTGGTAGGGTTGAATTTGCTTGTTTGTTTGTATTCTACCAAATAACTCCTTATTTCTCCTGTAGGACTCTTCTTTCTCTGTGTTTTTCTCTCAGAGTGCTGAAGGAATTTGCTACCTCTAGTCCAGACAGAGACTGAACATGTGCAAAGAGGAGGGTAGAACTTACTTATATACATAAATGTTCTTCATATGGAATGGCAGAAATCACTTAAAAACATGTACTAGAAAGCTATGAAAAACATTGTTTATAGGTGACAGGACTGGAATCTGATTTGTCGTGCTAAACAATACACTATTCTTCTGTTTTGATGATGACCCTTAATGACATCCCTTGTAGGTATGTGCTGGTAGCCCCTGCCTCAAATCACCCTCCTTTGTTGCATGGCAAATGTTGTACACATGTTGTATTCTATGTTTGTAGTATCAGAATAAAGACATAGTTTTTTTAAAAATCTAAAATATTCTGGTTTGAAGATATGGATCACTGCAGTTCTATAACAAGGTTGGATCGAGAAAGGCCAAAAAAGCCTTTTCATTTGCTGTCTGCCCTATTTTTCTCTTTCACTAGGGTTTAAGAGCAATGCATACAGTTGAAAAGGTAACAATGTTGTCTGTAAGAAGGTTGATGACTGTCCATTAATAGCAAAGGGTGGAACAGGAACTTCCCATCTGAGTTGCAAAATACATTGCCATTCTGTGCCATGATGATTCTGTGCTGGGCTCTCACTTTCTGAAGAATGCTGATTGCCTGCTAGAATGTGCTTTTACCTTTGTCCGTGTTAATAGGCACAGGTAAAGGTTTTGAAAATCTCCAGAAGTGGTAACTATTTGTGGACTAAATTATCTTATGCCAGTATTGGAGTATACTGAAGCTCACTAGGTGGGTATCATGACCTCTTGAAAGCTCACCTTGGATAGATTGTTCCTTGGCATCTCTTAACTCTTGCAGCCTTACACCATAAATTCAGTGTCAGCTCCTGTCTGGTTCCTTTCCTCCCAGCATCTTTTCATACTGTTCTATAAAAGGTTGTGGACTTTTGCTAATGGTCTGGCAATTCTTTCTATAAGGCATTGTCTCCTCAGTCAGCAGTTTTTAAATGCCAGCTTGTGGTTGCACTGGATTCTCTGGCTTCTCATCCTTCAAGCAATTATCTCCTTCCTCTCACCTTTCCTGCAACCTATTTCTACAGCTGGTTGATGACAGATCATTCATGTCTACCAATCTGGATTACTCTTCCAGTTTTCCAGACAATATGTTTCTCCCATAATGCATCCAGCAAATTGTTGCTATTAACCAGTAATACCTACATGACTGGCTCATTCTGAAACTTCTGACAGCATTTATTGTTGAAAGTTCTCTATCCAGGACAGAAGAACTGTTTTTATTTCATACAGAAAAAAGTAAATATTGATACAATACATACTATATAAAGATACAAAAATAGATAAATAGATAAAAGCCCTATCACTCAACTCTATCATCTTCATTCAAAATAACTTGTCCTCCAAAAAGTCAGCATTTCTCTCTGAACTGTGAGAGTCCTGTACAAACATAGGATCAACTCAACCTTTGCGTTGTCATCTTCCTTACCTTAGAAATAATCATGGAACCACTTTATGCTTTTTTTGTGGGAAGACTATGTAGAAGTTTGTGAAACAGCTGCTCTCAGAACTGTTTTTGCTCAGTGCTACTGTCTGTACACTTAGTTAACCTTCCTTCACAGCCAAATTTGGGCATTTTATTTTTCAGATCAAAGTGAGACCTGATTCAGATACAGCTGCCACTTTTAACCACATAAACATCTAGATCTGTTCATGCTGGACAAGTACAGGGCACTTCTCAACCATTCTATCAGTGAATTCGAGAATGGGATACTGAGGATTGCAGTTTTGTCTTCATGCCTGAAATGACTTAAACAACTGATGTATCTTATCTTAATAAAGAAGTGGGGATACTTTTTCAGAATAGGGAAAACTTATGGTGCTGCTACATTACTCATTGAAAAGGATCATAACTTTATTTCTTGTCTGATATGCACTCGTTGCCATACAAGTCTTGGACAAGAAATTTCTTCCCTTCAGTTGCATCTCTATCAGATCACAACAAGGAAGGTGGCTTTTTCTGGATGTGAGTGAGTGAATCAAGGGACAATTAATCTACAGTAGATTACCTAGTAAATGTAGGAATTTCGGTGCCAGCAAGTGGGTGTTAATTCTAGGCTGGTCTTGAAACTCTTACACAGTCCATGATGGAGTGAGCTAGTCAGCAGTGATTCATTTGACCCACATGTGTGCTGTAGGATGAGTGAGGTGCTGTCTGGAATCCTCTGGCCGTGCTGCTTAGCCCCTTCTTGACTACAGAGGAAACCCAGACACCTGCATTAGGAGATGAATTCCCTGCTTGGAGTTCAGCTGGGAATGCACAGTCTTTCTTGTCCTTGCTTCCAGGTCAGTTTCTGTATTTTCTCTGAGGTCTGCTCAACACAAAATTCAGTATAAAAATCCTCAAGCCAGGCAGAGAGCTACAGTTGCATTCCCAGAGTTGTGGTTGGTTTAGCATACTCAGAGACAGTAATCATGCTATTGCTCAGCAAACTGGAGTGGTGCAGAACTCCCACTTTCTGAATCTCCTTCAAGCTGTGGCATGAATGATGTACCAAGAGAGCTGGTACGGGAAAGGCTGCTATACACACCTGGGACACTTCTGGACATGCAGTTACTCTTCCTGGATTTGAGATCAGGGACTGAAGTGCACATAGTGTTTAGATGTCTGGGAGAGTAGGTGTCAACTGAGTGGAAACCAGACAAGGCAAAATTCTGGAGGCTAGTTGCTTTCAGTTTTGCTTTAGTCTCATTTTAACTACCTACATTTTTTTTTATTATTTTACCTCCAGAAATATTAATCTGCAGTAAGTAGATTTGTTATTAAACATTTCACTACCAACACTTTTCTGAAATGTGTTCTTCAATTTTTTTCCACTGTGAATAGCTTTATAATTTCTTAAAGTTATGTCACACAATTGCTTCAGAAAGTATTTCTTCAGTCTGCGTTAATTTCAGACAACAGTGAAAAACAAGAGTTCTTTAAATTGTCTTCTTTCACCTCAATTTTATAGATCATGATGCACTTTTTCTTTCCATTCTCCTGTTCTTACTGCTGCCTTTTTTGGGCTTTTTCCTTTTTTGTGATGTTGTCACACATCACATTCTCTACTCTTTTATTTATTTATATATATTTTTTTAATTATTTGGCTAATATTTGCCTTTGAAGCTTTTAATTAAGGTTCCACTTTTGTGCTGCTCTTACAATCTTTTTTTTTTTTTTTCCTGGAGGGAACTACAGCTCATTTACTGTCATTTTCTTACATATTTTTTTTTCAGAAGGTTATTTTTCCAAAAAAACAAAGACATCTGTTTGCATATATTTGTATTCACATTATTCAATCTAGTGGGCATTATTATTGTCAACTATTGATCAAACCTTCTTTGAAAATAGTTCTACTGGATATATTTGGCACGATGAGGTACTGTCTAATTGCTGCAGATTTTGTTCCTCAATACTGCTATCTCCGTTCAGCTGACTTAGATCATCATAATTTTTTAAGCGATTAATTGAATGAAATAATTTATAATTGTATGCCATCAGCAACTTTTTTCTGTCTTGCTGTTTGGCCTCTTTTTTGCTGTGTATTATAGCTGTAATCACCAAAACACCTACTGAGATGATAGATGGGCACAAGACCCAAGTCACCATAGGGGAAATAATTGTTGGATATTCTTTTCTTCTGGATTTCTTTTTGTGTTTGGCTTGAGTTTTGTTTGCACATTTTTGTTTTCTTTTTGTCCTGGTGGATATAACTAGTTATGCAATGTGGACAGTATCTTGCCCAAGGCTGATTTAGATTTGGGTTGGGAATGGGATTATTGTGTGCTCTCTGGGCAAAAGGGCTTCTGCTTGACAATAGCTGATGTCCTGGTAGTAAATTCCAGCTCCCTTTTACAGACAACCTTTATGTGGAAAAGAGGCCATGGTAGTTTGGAGTGTATGACTTCTCTGATAAACACACATTTATTTTAGCTTTACAAAAATACACTTGGATATGTAAATTAAAGCTGCTTGGAGCCAAGACTAAGCTTCTTTCTGGATGTTATGCAAGGTTTGCGCAGTGATTACTGAGCATTTCCACAGAAGGGTAGCAATTACCACAGCAACCCTTACATTATATGACACATACACAAATAGTGAAATACTGGAAGAGAAAAATAAACCTAGTCTGAACAATACCCACAGATTAAAACTACTATGAGTAATGCATAATGAAGGGACCACTGAAAATGAGGTGCTAAAACTTTAACCTATAAGGATGAGTAGGGGACAGCTGTGGAAAGGGGACAAATATCTGCAAGTTTAGGGTGCAAAAGCAAAACACGCCTCACCTGACGGCGGATCATTCCCACTGGGTGCTCCTTATGCAGTCTGTGTGCATTCTCTTTCCTCTGGCTGTGCTTCTCTTGCAGAAGTACACCTCTGATAAGATTAACAGATGAAAAATGACAGAATGGATAGTTTTGAGAGCCACAGAAAGCAGTTCATCACCTGCACCAGTATGTTTCCCTAAAATTCTTAATCTTAATTGATGAAGACTGAGAAGGAAGGGAATAGGGCACACAAAGACATCACAAACTGAGCTAGATCTGGAACCATCTTGTTGAGAAATGTGACGGTATCTATTGGTCTGTGCTAGCAGGCTTCCAAGGAAGGGCTGAAGAAAGGTCTGAGCTGGAAAGAGAAGGATTCTTTGATCCAAGTGGGTTAAGCTGGGTGCAAAACCAGCTTCTTCCCTTCATGAGGACCTAAGAGGAGTTTTTATTACTTTAAATTCCAGCTGTGCTTTTTTTCAGTGCATGGACCAACATGTTTTGCTCTCCTTAGTGGTTGTTATTTGACTTCTTTCCAGATGTCTCCCTGAATTTCAATGCACTTCTTTCTCAGACTTGTAAATACACTTCAGGGAAGCTATTATTTTCTGGTGATGTTAGGGACAGGAAGGCAGAGGAAAATGTGGATATTCCTAGTTATCACTCCTCCTTGTTAGTGTCTTTTTTGTTTAAAGCTGTAATTTAATGACAAACAGGTTTTGATCTGGGAGCAGATGCAGGCCTTTCAGCTTTCAGTACTCCTGGGCACAAAATTGTGTGTGCAAGAGAAGAAGGAAAAAGGGAAACAAAGAAAGTAGGACTGGAAAGATATTCTGCAATTGAGAGATACTGATACAACTAAACCAGCTCTAAAGATTTCACCCCTTCCAGCTTCTTCTAAATGAAAATGAGAGCTCATGCCATGAGAGATACAGAGAAAGAAGGGAATTATAAGGCAGGTTGAATTCTACTTTGATTCCAAACACAAAAAATGTGTTTTACTTCAAACATATGGTCTACCCATTTCATCACTCCATTTTTCACTTTTCTTTAGATGTGCATCAATGCAGGGTAGTTTACCTTCTTAAAGCTGCAATTTTAATATCTACTGTTTCTTGGGAGAGTAGGGAAAAATCTTTACCTAGGTTTTGCCTGGCAAATACAATGAATTCTACATAGCTTCTATAAATCTACATAGTATATTTTATCAGTGATTTTGTGTGCTATTAACATGATTAACTATTAGATTTTGTGCATTATAAGTGAACTGTTATTTTATTGAATGCACTAGTAGCAGTCATTTAGGATACTGCTTAGAGATTTTGACAATTCAGCATAGTAGAGTAATTAATAAAAACTAAGGAGATTAGCTAGGATTGAGCAGGACTGACAGCAGAACGATATTCATTATTTGAACACTAAACAAATTCTAGTCATATGAGGTTTTAAATTTACTTTTCTTCCTCTTACAGAAAATTGGTTAAAACCACTTTTTATCTACATCCGAGAAGTTATATTGAGGAAGAATGAACTGCCATGGAGCTTGCTAACATCTTTTACATTTTAATTTGAATTTCCAACAAATTTATTTTTTAACTCAATGGATATTTTCATGTGAAAATAAGTTTTGATGTCTGATGAACTTAACGCATTTCAGAATCTCTGCTTTTAATCATAATTCCATGCATAAGTATAGATATGAAAAATACAAATTAAACAAATTTATTTTCTAAATGTCCTGTCAGATATTTTTTAAACAGAACTCCCTATTTAGTGACCAAATTTGAAAGCAAGCAGAACTTCTTTGATAACTACAGATTTTCTTTACAGTTTTTCTGGGGACATTTACAGGAAACTGGGGAGAAATTAATCAGAAAGTGTTAGATTAGACTTGAAATATTCTTCCTTCAGTCATAACATGCACTTAGAAATTATGAAAAATTGAGGGACTCTAAACGTGACAGTAGGAAACAGGATATAGAATTTTAAGCTGTAAGTAATTTTCTGGTTTCCTTCTCAGAAAAAATTAATTCTGAACTATTTACAATGACTAATTTTTATATATATATTTAATAGTCTTATATCAACTACTGAAAGCCTTGGGAGATCTGACTTTTGCTTAGCCTTTTGCAGAAGGTACAAACCAGTCCACTGAGCCAGCTGAAATAAAGGGATGTGCAGAAGATATGGTCAGTTAGGAAACTGGACAATGCAAGAGTTGTCAGCTCATCTCAGAAATGTTTTCAGCTGGCTGAGGGATCCTCTCATTTGCTCAGTGGATAAAGATGTTGTTGCATCTAGTTTGCCATCCCAGAACTCGTCATCACCTCTTCAGACTTGGTGAAACATGTGTACTTGGTGTACAGCATTTTTAGGTTCAGTTCATGGTCTAATGTCTTAGCACAAACCACACCTTCATTAGTGCTTTAAGCTGATATTCTGCGCTGCGAACTGGAATAATTGAACCATGCATTTCCATCTGTTACAGTGTGCTAACCTCTGCAGAAGAATGACATGGGGAGCTAGGAAGGGGGATAGATTAAAACTGCTGGTTTGTCAAAGTTCATCTGTCAGAACCTCAATTCATGAGTGTAAATCACTCTACTCTTAAACTCCACTCCCCAGCAATGAAAAAACCACCAACAAACAAAAACCCCACAAAGTATCATCCATCCCTCTCCATGTGTCTGTTCAATTAATTAATTAAAATGTTTTCTAAATGGAGCTTGATATTACGTATTTATATGATATGGCATCATGAAAAAACAGAGTACAACATGGAGAAGAGAAAGTTTCAGGGTCACCTTATAGCACCTTCCAGTACCTAAAGAGGACCTACATGAAATCTGGAGAGAGACTTTTTTCAAGGATATGTAGTGATACAACAAGAGGGAATGGCTTCAAACTGAATTAGATCAGATACTGGGAAGAAATTCTTTTCTGTGAGGGTGGTGGGGTACTGGCACAAGTTGCCCAAAGAAGCTGTGACTGCCTGTCCCTGAAAGTGTTCAAGGCCAGGTTGGATGGGGCTCTGACCAACCTGGTAGTAGAGGGTGTCCCTGCCCATGGCATGGGCTCAGAACTGGATGATCTTTACCATCCCTTCCAACCCAGACCACTTCATGATTTTTTGATTCTATGATTTTATGATTAGACCTGATGACCTGAAAATGCTCTTAAGGATGGTTTGAAGAGTCAGTTCCACTTGTGTAATCAAGTTTCATAAAGTTTTTTCTGTTTCCTTTATACATTCTGGTTCCCTGCATGAATTTTTATCTTTGGGCCTTATGAGTGGTTTTTCCCCTTCAAGTGTCAGGTTGTTAGAATTAACACCATACGCAGTTTTCACTTCTATTATATAAGAATTGTTTTCCAGATGCTTTTTGAGATTCCTGAGCTACCCCAAACTTTACCACTTGCCCAGGTGACCCCATGAATTTACTTTCATTTGTCACAAAACTTTCTTCAGCAGGTCCTTTTCCCTTCTACTGACAAATGTAGTCACAAAAATTAGATGGTTCCCAGATGGCTTTTTTTTGTAGTGCAGCAAAAACATAAACCTAACTATGGTAGCTCTAGAAAGAGCGCATCAAGAAACTTGCATTTGCAGCCCTGCACCAGAGAGAGAGAGAGAGAGAACGAAATTTGAAGTGTGCTGTGTTGGTGGCCAGGACTTCCTATCACCCTCAGCCTGGGTTCAGCTGGACCAGCTACTCATACTGTATTTCTCCGAGAGTAGCCTTCCCCCATGCTATTTAGCACAAAGCAGCATCTTAACCTTTCATGAAAAATGTAAGCCAAATCCTAGGCTGAACTGAAAAAGCATCCATGAGTTTCTGTGATGTCTGATGCCCCACTCTCTCCCTCTGGCCCCAGTGGAGCCTGAGCATCCATTTGCATCCATGTTCTACTGAAACAGTCAAACTGAAGCTGCCAAATACTGTCAGGAGGAAATCCTTGGGAAAATAGATGCTCAGCTGAACGGGAATCTGTGCAACAGGCAGGGAAAGAAAGTGTAAAGCAAAGATAGGAGGAAGGCAAGAGGAACAAAGTCTAAGTCATGTTTCAAACAGTTCTTTTGGGAAGCTGATGGTTTTGGTAGATTCTGAAAGCATTTAGAGCAGCAAAGTGCTTTGCAGTTCATTTCAAGATATGAACTCAACTAAATGAGCAGCCTATTCATGAGGACTCACTTTAACCACATCTAACTGATATTTTCCAAAGATCACTTTTGTATTCTCTCTGTAGAAAGATTTTACATTGACTTATTTTCAACAATACTCCCTTGTAATGACAAAGATGTCTGTTCCTCCTGTTTCATAAATCAAACACCATTATTTTCTTTCTCACTTGTGCCTGTGAATCTAATATTTAAAATGGTCTAATTCTCCTCACAGTGAGACAAATAGGCTCCAGGAAATGGATAAAAATGACTAAACCTTGTAATCTTGCAAAGTAGTTCTATTTTTCTTCAGAAACTTCTGCCAACAAAAGCTAAACACAAAATCTCTATACTGACTTTCCCATTTCTTAAAGTTGGGAACCGTAACTGGAATTTTGTATGAATAGTGATTAATTCATAAGATGTAGTGCATGGTTTGAAGCACAGGTGTCATGGGTTAAAAAAGGCTGGAAACCATTCTTTATTGCATGATACTCCAAAAAAGTGTTCATGAATAAATTTATTATAGATATCAAAGTACCTTGGCTGGAAAAAAAGTCTTTACAGCTGTGTTTAGATTGAGTTAAAATAATACTGCCCATCTGTGTTGTACTTTAATGTAATTTGACCGGTTAGTAAAACTGAAAGTACATTATTAGAAACATATCATTCTACTGTACAGCTTTTCCAGAAATACCCAGTACTGTTTATGCTGATAAGATACTGCATTAGCTTTTCTTCACAAAACTAAAAACAGAATCCCCCTTATTCTCTCAGTCTCCTTCATAAAATAAGATAGGTTTGTAACTTTTAGTTAGATGTGGATACCTCTTCCCTCCTTTTTTATTTTTTTTTTTTCATTTTGTTTTCCTTTTACTTGCTGGCAAACTTGGTGGATAAGCATGAAAACATTTAGCCTTCCCCTCAATAACTTCCTTTCCTACCTCATATAGAAAAATGTAGAATTGTTTTAAGCAGGTTTCTTACAGACTACCTTTCTTTTGTGGTCCTGTTGTAGCTCCGTGAGGTGTGCATCAAAATCAAGCAGATTTTAAAGACACTCTTTCCTTCTCAGCTGCACTGTTCTGAGAGAGTAAAACTATCGTGCTCTTGTCAGGCTTTTAGGAAATGGTTGAATTGCTACCTGAGACTTACACAAGAAAAGTCTGAAAATGTGTGGAAAATAAGTATGTACATACGCATGCAGTGTTTATGTGTGATGGTTTTCTGTTGGGACATTTTGTTGGTTTGGTATGCTTGTTTCTTCCATTTGACTCCATCAGTTTGGCCTGTGGTTAGTTCATCTATCTGCAGAATTAGAAAGCAAGTCATATTTTGGGGAAGTGCAATTTTTATGTCATGACATGTGAGGTCTAACAAAATTAAAAAGTACAAATTAGGATTCATTAAGGGAAGACTTACATATGTTTTGTGGCAGTCTTGCAGATTAAGGAGAGCTTGCTGTGTTTTTTTTTATTACTGGCATGAAGGCATTCATTAGTCAGCTTGGATGTCAGGGTGGCAAACAAAGATACACTTCAGGAGCTGAAGCAAAATACTCTAGTGTAAAAGAAAGGTAGTTGGGTGAAGGTTATTTATTTCTCAAAGCAGGAAAGTGCATATACAAATTGTACCTCTTGACTGTGCTAACATGAAGATTTTCCAAGATGTGTTGCTCTGTGTGTAACCAATGCACAGCCATAGGTAAATAGGTATGTAGTGAGCATTTTAAACAGTTATCAGCTGAGTGTATTCATAACAATCCATATTGTTATGGATATGGGACAACAAGGGAAGACAAAATAGTGCTTCTGACTTCATCAACTAAGGCAAAATAGTAAATTCAACTAGTACTGCAATGCATGAGAATATTAAGGGTCAACATTGTTCAGCTTTTCTTATAATACAAGATTTTTTTAAAAGACCTCCATTTAAATGAGAAATTGATAAAGGTTCCCTTGATTATTCTTATTAAAACTTAAAATCAAGCCTCAAGCCTAAGAACTACTGTCACAGAGGCCAGTGGGGGAAGATACTGCTTGAGGCATACTTGCCAAAAGCCTACATTTATTTTAAAGAATTTCTTGGAATTTCACAAAAGCAGTAAGAACATTTAAACTTAAAAGTTTAAATTCTTTTATTCTTTTCTGTCTGCTGTGGCTGGGGAATCACAATCAATCATGTTGTTATTTTTACCTCTGATACAGTTGCTGTTTTTACAACTGTTGTAACTTACTGTAATGCTATTTTATGTAACTAGACAAAAAGGTATCTCTTCATGATCTCACAGATGTGTGCTCATCAGTTTGCCCCTGTTATCTTAGGAAATATTTTGTTTCTGCAGAAATTTTCTGCTTTTTTTTTCCTTCCCTGATTTGTCAGTTGCAGCTTATCTCTTCAAAGACACATTCTGTAACAGAATAAAATCAATTTCTGATAATCTTCTAGGAAATGGAAAAATAAAGGTAGATTGTGCTGAAATTCAGAGAGCTTTGAGAAATTATATAAAAAACACATGAAAGTTACAAACATCAGAAATGCTATTTCCCTCTCTTCCCCATGAGAATCTTGCCTAAAACAAAATAAGAAAAATCCTACATTTATATTGCTTTTTAACTTGGTCTAAGCTGAGAAGAACTACTCTATTTTCAGTGTACCATTAGAGAACAAAGATATTAATCTATGTTTAGATCCATGGTTTAAATTCATGTTAATTTACAATTCTGGAATAGGCTCACAGGATAACAACCTTTCGAGCTGACATCCAGATGTGGGATCTTGGCAGGTATCAGGACAACAAGACCATATCTTCTGCCTTCCTCTAATTCTTACAGTTTTTATTTCAAAATAACTTACATTCCGTTATTATATCCTGTGTAAGGCGATAAGAAGTGTAGTATGGGGTCAGGAGCCTGCCTATGTTATTCCTTGTGTGTTTCTTATCCTCAGGTGTTTGCAAGGGAAAATTAGGTTGACATGACTGCAGGGAAAGTTTTTTCAGTACCAGGGTTATTCCTAAGTATACTGATAGCTTTTTGTAATCTCTTTAATGTGAAACATCCCCACTGTGTCCCTGAGCTGCTCTTCCGTGTTTGGTGAATTCACCCAAGGATCATGATAAATTTTAATAGAATTGTTGCTTTTAATGAACATCCAAATCCATGAGTAAGGATTGCATTTTCAGGACTTTAGGCTTGTGCAATTTCTATCAGTAAAGATCCACTTTAGCCTGGTTCCTCCTAACCCAATATTAGCAATTTGAAAAAGTGAAGAATGCAAAAATCTGGAGATTATTAACAAGAAAGATGTTTTGAACATAAGTAAAAAAGTCACACATTTCCACTAGCACTAATTACTAGTAAAATATTGTTAGAGATAAAGTCTAATTTTAAATTCTGGGTGAAGCATAATTGTCTTCTTGTTTTAGGGAAAAAGAGACAAAGTACATCTATAAAATCCAACTGCAAATGTTTTCCTGTGCTGCCTCATTGATTCACAATGTCTTGCTGTGCATCCTTTATGATTAGGGATTTACCAACTGTGTGGGTCACAGCATTATTCTCAGCTTTAGTTAATTCCTCTCTGCTGAGGGGGCCGGGTGTGCTGTACACCAAATATCCTTGGGCTCTTCAACTCTGAGAGATTTCTGCAACAGCTTTGTATGTTCGCATTACAGTCTTTAGCAAAACATAATCAGCATATCTGCTGGGGAACTTAGTTTTACTTTTTTGTGTGATTCCACTAGGTCTTGAAACTTTTGACTGCACCATAAAAAATATTAGGTGAAAGGTAGCTGAAGATATTGGCAGCTGTTTGTGTTTCTGTTGGATCTTTCCTCTCAGAGAAGTGTTAGAGGGAGTTAACTTTGGACTGTGTAGTGAGCTCACTGGTAGAATGCTACTGCTAAAATCATCAGCAATAAAGAGGCCAAATTCACAAACCCCATATTGTTAACAGGCCATTAAAGCTGACAGGAGCCATATTTATCTTTTTTTCCTCTGCTGTTTTGGGTTCTCTACAAGTGAATGACACCCTGAGTTGATTTAGGCAGCTGTTGTACAAATCTAATTTAAACTTAGCCTTTCTCTTCCCATTCCTGCTGCTACCTAGACTATTGCCACCACGACGGAATATTGTTGCTCCATTCATTATCTAGTGGTTTGGGGTTTTTTGGTTTTTGATGGGTTTTTTTTGGTGACACCTGTCTGAACTGTTCCACAAAAATTGTCTGTTTTAAAAATAACCAATCCATCACTCTTCCTTCTTTGAGACAGACTATGCACTCTGCAGTGCTTTTTTCTGAAGCCATAATAGCAGTTCCTTCCTTTTCTGTGTTTTTGAATGTAAAAGATTCTTTGCTAAGGCATGATGCAGATCTGGATAATAAAATGTAACTTGTTCTGTTATGTGCAACAACTCTCTTGTCATGGGACACACATGCACTCAAGGTTCATGTTACTCTCCATCAAGGATTTATGTAGTACTGAAAATTATTATTATGGATTCTATGGTATTCTAGTTAATTTTCCTAAAGGCAGAAGTTAAATGCCTATTTATCATTTAGCTTGAAATATCAGATTGTGTTGATGCAGCGTTAGTACAGTATCACTAACACAGGTCATCCCAGTTACTGGTTCGCCAAAAAGAAGAGGAAAGCTGTTACAGTTTCATAACTTCTCTCTTTTCCCACTTGCATTGCATCATCTGGTGCCAGTCACCTCTCCTCACACGGGGCTGCTGCCTACATACATAAAGATCTATTTTATTAGTCTTGTTGAAATTATCAAGGGTGTAATAAGAATTTGAAAATATAAGTCTAAGTCAACTAAATCTTTTGATAGTAACTGTACAGGAAAATGGGTTCCTTCACTGACAAAAATACCTGATTTTGGTTGAGACTGTTGAAGATTAATGTACTTTATGATGTGTAAAGTGTTTAGAGGAAATGTGTTTAAAAGACAAGGGAACCCCGAAATAATGGGAAGTTTGGGCGAGAGCAAAAACGCAGATCTGACCAGTATGGTTAATGCTGCGTTCTCCGGTTATTCTCGTTAAAATGGCAGGTTATATACATGTCTACATAGTTTACTCTACAGGTGCATCCTCATTGGCATACAGCACAGGGAAAAATGCAAAGACATATTGTTGAATAAACCCTTGAGGCAGCTACTGTGTCCACACTAATTGCTATGCTTATTACCTACTAGAAAACCCTCTGTTCCTTGCTAACACCTTAAGCTATAGTTCTATCTGCCCCACAGACTCCTACAGGCCTCAACCATGAGGCCCAGTCTGGGTGATTCAATTACAGTCTAAATACAGATCATGTCCACCTTCCGTAAGAAATTCTGCTACAGTGCTTTGTTTAGACAGAGGAGGAAAACAAAGATATCAACATAAAGAAAAAAAGACAGCAACAACAACAACAAATCCAAAACCCCAAATCAGAAAACTGGTTATACTTGCAACAAACCTCTTATATTTACAACAAATAGAACAAATAGCAAAGAATTGCTCTTCTCAAGGAAAAGTTATGACGCTTGTTCATGTTGTCTCAGGCTATCAAAATGTACGTATGGGCAGGCTTCTTTTTAGAGCTGTATTTAACTTTAACACCAAAGATAATTCTCTTAATAATTAGTATTCTACCTTCTGTTGGCTAAATGATTACCTTTCTTCTTATGCTAGTTAATCTGTATGCTCAGTGTTTCTCTTTTGAGTCTCTGGGTTTCTCGGGTCAGTGGTCCATGAGTTGGTGGCCACAATGTGCCCCCACCAGAATTACCTTTTACCCAGACAGAGCTGATTTCAGCACAGTTGTTGAGGTGACTTTCTTAGTTTCTTCGTTGTCTTGGGAATTCTGCCAAATGACCTAGTGGCCTGTAAATTCTGCATTCCATGCGCCAACTATCAGTGGTACATCCTTCTCCCCAAGCTTTGTCAACCTCCCCCTAGGCCTGAGATCATCATGAAGCATGTCCAGTCCTAAACCTTAACAAGGGAATTCTACTGACATGTTGTTTATCTTTCTGACACCTCAACATTCAATCCCTGCTGAGCCTGGAACAGAGTGGGAAGGGGAGGATGCTGCCTCTCCTCAGGGTCTTCCAGCTTCCACATCCCTCACCATGGGCTGAGGGCTGCTGCCTTAGCCATTGGCAGGGGTTTGCTGTTACTGGAGATGAGCTCTGACCAGTTTGCTGACAATATTCCCAATGCAAGGCTGCTCAGTGGGAAGCATGGGACAATGTCCCTCTTTCTTCCTACTCTTAATCCTGCTTTCCAAAGGTGACTGCCAGTGACTCTTCTGATGTCATTGATGCAATTCTGTTTGACAAGTGTGGCTTTTGGTGAAGTAAACAGAAGTTGTTATGCTTTTCTTTGTTTTCTTCTGCTGTAGTGGTCTGTGGGACACTAGTCCTGCTATTAACTGGAAAATTTTATCCTAGAGCATCTTCAAACTAGAACAGAGGGGCTGTTGGAAACTCCAGCTGAGGCTGCATCTGGTCCAGGCTTCTCTCCTGCCATGAGGCAATTTAAGTGGCTTCCTGTGAGTCATTACCCGAGGTGAATCAATATGTACTTCTGTGAGTGCTAGAATTAATGAAGATTGGTCTCTGAAGGATTTGTGTCTTATGACTACATCCTCTGATGTCTACTGGAGCACAAATACCAAATGAAACTTCTTGTGCAATTGAGGTTCTGACAATTTTTTTCTGTGCAGATTTTTTTCTGAGGATCACTGCATGTTTAACTTATCCTTTAGTGGAGGCCTCTTTTCTTTCCAGTTTTCTAGTTCCATGAAACTTAAGGATAATATGGCATTGGAGATTTTTATCCTCCTGTTTAACATGTTTGAAATTGGCTAGTAGGTTGAAAGATGCCTGGGGAATGGAATGGCAAATTCTCACATGCAGACAGTCTAATTGAATGAGATTCGCTTCTTCAAGAAGCCAGGTTAGAAAGAGGTGAGACAGGTTTCCTGCAGAAAGATTGCCTAGACTGTGAGGACCAGAGGGCTGGGGTACAAGGCTGTTTGTAAGTAGAAGTTATGCTCAGATAAACAAGTATGCTTTAACTCTGCACAGCACAAGATTTCATTGACAGAGCAGATTTGGAAAGGCAGGGGCTTATTACTAAAGCTTTACTGATGAGGTTGGGACACTCTGAACATAATATTTAATGTAATCATAACTTGCAGTTGTAGCTCAGGAAAGAACACTTAGAGTCATCATGACTGCTTTCACAGTTCTCCGAAATCCATTAGCTCATTTTGAAGCAGAGGCCCAAACCAGGTTTCTAAAAATATAAAAATTCTGGCCATCATCAAGAAGGATTTTAAAGATAGAATGGGCTGCATTATTTTGCTGTTGTGTAAGATCTTCATGCACTTGCATCTTGATTACTGTGTGCAGTTTTGGCCTCCTGACCCAAAGGAAGATAAAGTACCACTTCAGAAGGAACAGGGGGAAGGGCAACTAAAATGACAAAGTGTATGAAACAGACTGAGGAGGGACTTAAAAAGATCCAGATTTCTTCAGTTTGAAACAAAGGTTGAGATGTGAGGTCACCAAACAATACACCATCTCAAAGGCAGCACACATGAGTTATTGGAAGTGTTGTTCATCAAGTTCAGATTGCAAGAATTAAAGGATGCTAGACAAAAATAGCAGTAGATAAATTTCAAACACTAAAAAGAAAGTACTTTGCACTGAAGGTTGCAAACTTTAGGCATTTATTAGCAGAGGAAACAGTGAAGATGGATAGTATCAGCAGGTTCAAGAAAGTTGCTTGAATTTATGAGCAGCAGTTCCTTAGATGGGTAGTAGCATAGGTGAGGTTAGTCCTGTCCACCATTTCTAATTCATGGAGTTTGGAGGCTGGAGGAGGGAATAGACTGTAGAAAAATCATCTCTTACAGCTCTGTTGCAGAGACAACAATGGGCTTGATGAACCATTGTTGAGAATTGTTGGGACATTCCTTAAGTTCTTGTAGTGTCCTGAGCTCACGTGTAAGGTGAAAACTAGACTGTAGATTTGAAGTAATGGTATGTGAAACAACAATTAAATTGCCTGGTTTTATCTGGTCTGTGTCTGTTGACCCTAAATGTCAGTCTGGGATGATCATTAAGCCAAGAGGCAACAAGTGAAACTGTGTTAAGATTATTGCTTGAAGACTAGATTGAAGGTGTTTCTCGGTCTGCTTTTGCATATTTTTCAGAGCTGCATGTTGAACTGTGGTTGATGGTGGAAATAAGTGCAGAAGACAAATGTTGATGGCAATTTTCTTTTACAGTGAAACCTGTGAATTTGCTTAAACATATACTGTTATCTGGATTTCCTACTTCGACAATGAAACACTCCCTGTCCCATCAGTGATATAGGATTGTTTAGTTAAATGATGAAGTATATAGAGTGACTAATTTGAGAGAGATGAGATCATTTTATTCGTAGACTGGTAAGCAAAATTAGCACAATGCATTTTGCGTGTGTAATCATAATACTTTCACTTCAAAGTAAAAATGCCTAATAGTTTGGGGGTGGCAACTATTTCTGAAGCAACTCTTGAAGGATTTCCTAAGTGGTATTACAAGAAGTAGCAACGAAACAAGAATTAATTTCTAATCTGAGTGGTGAAATAAAGTAACAAAATATATTAAAAAAAAATCTGTTTTCTTACATTATGGCTCTCAAGGTGGTGCTATTTTCTCAAGGAGAGCAAGAATACCAACGGAAAAAAAATCCTTCTTTGTGTACATTGCAAGGTGTTACTTTGACTGTCTTACATCATGCTAATTATTTCATGTTTTTTTATCAAAATGAGTTTTTCATCATCTTCAATGGCCACAGTAAGGTGCATTTAAGATAACACAAAAGACTAAAATACTTTGGAAATGTCAGTGTTTACAAGTCTATAAGTATTTATTGGCTGATACTTTGAACATTCTTTGGGCTCAAAAACATCTTTCGCCTTTTTACATAACCAGGTACTTTATACACGTTGAGCATTTTTTGTCTTACTCAGTGAAACTTTATATGGAGTAAATTAAATCTTGGAGAAACATGTTCTTTCACAAACAGCTGTTCTCTCTGCAAATGTTAGTCCTCCAACTGCTCTTTGCTATCTATCAGTCCATTTTAGGGCCAAACTAGGCTGGCTTTACACTGACTGGTTCTTAATGCTATGAGTCATTCATTATAATGGGATGTTGCTAAGGTAAATAAGGATACAGATCAGAAAGGAAGCATATGGTTATTGCTCTATTTTCATTTTTTAATGTATATGTCTCCTGGAAGAAGTTAAGTAAAGAACATGAACAAAGAAGGAGAGACCAAGACGTTGAAATAAGAGAAAAATCTGTATAAAGGATGCTTCAGAAAATAACTGGACAGGAGCAAGGGGAAAGAAATAATTCAATTATAACAAGATATTTTAAAATATTTCTGGTGAAAGAACCTGCAAATCTAGTAGTATCATGAAGAGTAAGTGGTTAACCTTGTCTCTGAGATGACATAAAACAAAATAGGACAAAAGGGGGGCGCTAACAGGCAGAGGGCAAAGAAGACTAAGGACTGAGATCTGAGAGGATTTCAGCTATGGAGGAGACAGTGCCAAGCACTAGTTCTTACTGCTAGACTGGCCCAAAAGTCTGCAGAGAACAACAAGTTCCTTACTTTGCTTGAGATATCAGGGTCATACCGGGTCCTGACGTGCCTTCTGCCGTCATGATTTTCCTTAAATTCATGTGTTTTGCATGAGATATAGCCTGTAGATCTGGTCCAAAGTGTGCAGAGATGGTTAGTGCTGTGGCAGAGCCTGTGCAGTCTGCCTCTGGCTTGACAAGTAGTGTTGATAGGTGGAAGTTGAGCTGCCCCACCAGGGCAGCAAGCCAGGAATAAAGGATTAGTTAAATACCAGTCTCTTTCTACCAAAAGGAACAGGTTTACTGTCAAGGCCAGACTTCTTTTGCTCCCGATATTTACATCAGCAGTGAGAATCAATCTTCTCTACTGAGCCCTTGTGTGACTAGTGCAGGGCTGTCCCTCTGTCCCTCTCCTGTTGTAGGTATAGCAGTGTGGGTGGGTAAGCACAGCAGGGGACTTGAATGGTCCACCTAAAACGTGACCTAAGGTTTTCAGAAGCCTGTCCTTGCACTGAGGGGTGTGGGGAGCTGTGGCCAGGCCCAGGAATGTTGATGGTGGTGATTTCAATGAGAAGTGTTTGTGTGCTCCAGGCTGGTTCTATGGGGCTGTTGTGCTGTCTTGTGAGGGCCTGGGAGGGATCTTCTATGGGACACCAAATCCCAAGGATTTCCTCCCCTTGGTGAGTTATTCACGAATGTGCTCTGCTTTTGCCAGGCTGGCAAGCTCTGCTACACAGAGGATAAGATAGATCTTGATGAAGAAGGATTGCAGCAGGGAAAGAAAATCATGTTCTCTGCCTGTGGATGACGTTTTGTAGAGTTAATGGTCTCACAGAAACTACTGCTGGCAGGCAGAAAGCAGAACTTTCGTTTGGGTCCCTTAGGATGTGATGAGTGGGGAGCAGAGAAAGCAACCGCAGAAACGGCAGGCAACAAAGTAAATGAAGAGCCATGCTGGGACATTGCTCTCACAGTTTATGGAAAATAGCAGGAAAGTACATACAGTCAGTAACTACAAAAAGATGTGAAATAGATGAGGACTGAACACAGATAAGGAGGCTTAAAAACATTAAAACCAATTTTGGTTGAGTGACTTGACTGTACTACATTTTAGGTTACTCAGCTGATAACTAATAAGAAGCAGAGAAACAGATTTTGGAAGTATAAAAAACTCTGCCTAAGCGAAAGGAGGCAGAGGCACAGACACATGGGTTAAGGTGTGGTTAATAGGGGCTAAATTAGGAACAGTAGGACATGCTCCCAAAATGAGTAATGAAAAAGAATTGGTAGAGGATGAGATAGTAACAGTGAGAGTAAGAAGACAAGAACAATAATTTAGTAGTTTGATGCTAAAAAGCAGATTGAAGATATGAACTGGATTAGAATTAGCAGTGTTATAATTGATGAAGCCGTGTTCAGTAAATAAGGCTTCTAATTCAAACTTCCAATAACATTTACAATTTATTTTCCTATCATGGAATTTTCAGTAAGTATTTAGTTTGTATTTACTGCACCACTAATGCAGGGCAAATGTCAGAAAAAGCAAGACACTATCTGCCTGGAAGTTAAAGAGATTTTTGTGTTTCTCCTTTGATTACTGTTTGCCTTTTCTCTTCAGTCTTAAAAGCCTTAAAACATCTGATTAGATGTATTCTTCATGGCCTGAAGGTCTGCAAGCTGCCATATGTATTTGTTATAGACAATAATCCTCTGTCTCTATATGTTCCCATGTTCCTGTCAAAAGAGAAATTTCAGGCATGCTAAGTATGACTTTAGAGTTTCCCGTGGGGGCATAGTATCTCTAGGTAAGAAAAGACTTTATCACAGAAGCAATAGAAATTATGACATGGCATGGTTTTAGGTGTAATGTAAACCAGTTGAATTATTTATTAATTTACTTGTACAGATCAAGTTAAATGGCAAAATTATTTCTTCCTCTACTCATTTCACAGAAAGAATAAATTTCTCTGTTAATCAGTGCTTCCAGGAATCCAGAAGAACTAAAGTTATAATCCAAGCTCCATATAATCTACATGTTCCTGAATCCTATTGAATTCAGTTGCTTTTATTTCAAGTATAAACTGGAGAGATAAAGTTTTAAAATCATTCCTCTTCATGATAAATTTGGTGCTGAATGTCAATCACAGCGTTGCTTTGCTCAGACATTGTGTTGGCTGTATGCATGCTGTGGGGCAGACATGAAAATTTTTTATCATTTTTTTGTTTGGATTGGTTTTGTGACTACCAGCAAAACTTATGCAAATTATTCATTTTTCTGTCATCAATTCTGAAGGCAGTGAAGCCAACCTGAGACCTGATGTTTTGTGTAGTATGAATCTGTATTTTGCAGAACTCTGGCATGTCTGATGTATATGTGTCTGTTCACTTACACAGTTACCTCAGCATTGCAATTAGGTGAAGGTTTTACGTACATGAAAATGCACACAGATGAATTTTTTGTTCCAAAAGGAACACCAATAATGGGTGTTAGGCAGGCTAGTGAAACAGAACAGCTGCCAGAACATATTCCCATGTGAGTCCTTAAGCAACTGATGTGGACAATGTCTATCATTGTGTCCCATGAGCATGAACATATTGTTGATATTTATAAAAGATGTATCTGGAAAAAATCATGATTTTTGCTTCCACTTTTGGGTGAAATTCAAATAAGAACACTAAAAATTATGAAATCATGGCTGTTATTCAGACTCTAAAAGTTTGAAGAATCTCTACTGCTTTGGAAGTTTGAGAGAAATTACATCTTAGCTCTCTTTGCTCATGTAAGCAATTCAGGGTTGGAAGAGAGAAGGAGAAATAGAAAAGGATGGCAAAGTGAAATATGGTGTATATGTCCAAGTTAATACTGACTGTTGAAATGATCTTTACTCATGTTATTCTTTTGGGGCTTGAACTTTAGGTTTCAAAGTATAATCAGCATGTATTTTGGTCTTAAAATTTGCTGACAACATGGAATGTAAAACACAGAAAAAATGCCATGAACTGTGTGCACTTTTCTGTGGAAGACACCCCTAAGGAGAAAAACCAAATAGAGAATGGACAGAGTAGACAAGCAATAACCCTGATCCAGTGTGTTCCAGGTATCTTTTCCATTCACTTCCTTGTCAAGCAATAAGGGAAAGAAAATCTTACATGAATTCCGTTGCCACTGTTCAACTGGAGCCATCGGGGAAAGTGTTAGGAACAGGACACTGGTCTGTATATCCACACTGGGCACTGCTGTATGTGGTACTTCACCTCTTCTTTCTCCAGTCTTTGCTCAGCCAACAGAAGAATTTTCAAGATGCTGTGAATTGAGTGCCCAGCAGCAAGCAGGCCACCTACTGTGCTTCAAAATGGAGCTTCAGGAAGGGAAGAATACTGATGGTAGTAGACATGACCAAAATGAAAGCTAAGAGATAAAATCCAGGAAAGATGATCATGTATTTCTAGAATTGCATATAAAACAGGTAGTACGTTTATCTAACTATGAGATGCATTCAGTGGATCCTGTTTTAGGGGCTGATTAATGAAGCACATAATGTTGGAAGGAGTATTATGGATCTCTTGTCACCGTAGTGCTGTGACATGTTGTATTGGCTTTCTGTAAGTGGCAATAAAAATACGGAATACCTTCTGTAAAGGAAGGAGATGTCTTGCACTAATCCTCACTGCTTTTGAAATGGTATTTGGTGAGCCTAGGAAGTCAGAAGCATACCTAAAGAGTCTCTCAGAAGAAATGAGCTTGGATAAAATTTCTTGAGAGTTATCATAAGTTATATAGGAGTTCAGAACTTATATTTCTTAAAGTTACTTTACTGGTAGATTTTCAGCACTTCCATGGTTGAGAAACAATAGATAGTACTGTTGTGGTTTAAGCTTAAGAAGAAATGTTTTTGTTAACATGTCTGGGCTCAACTGACCCTAACAAGAAGAAAACATGCTATGATGTAATGAAATTACTGGTTTTAAATTCTTACTGTCTGAATGCTCTAGGCCAGAAGCAAGGTATTTTATGTGTCTCTGGAACAGTAATTTCATTTATATTAATAATTATTTTCTAGAAATATAATGTCATTCAACCAAAACTACTTCAAATTCTATCTGAAGTAAAAAATAGTTTAAATGGAAAGCCTGGGAGCCTTCTAGGTAGCAGAACCTGAAAGATTGTATTCCTTTATCCTCGTTATACTCAGTGATTAGCTCAGTCACCTGGGGTATGGAAGGACTGCCTGAGGTGATCTAAAGTTTTATTAAAGTGCAGCAGTTGGTGGTTTCAGCAATTTCCCTCGGTTAAATAAGCTAAAATGAGTGCTTTAAGTTCATCTGTTGAAGAGCCAGGAGTATATTTTTGAGCTCAGCAGAAGTAAGGAGCCCAAGGTACAGGTTTTAAGGTACATGAAGGCACTCTGAAATCTGTGCTTAGGGGAGACTAGGAAACAGCAGTCCCATTCCTCATCTGGAGTCTTCTGGTCAGAGGCAGTGGCACCATCCTGGTGGATCCGGTGCCCTTAGAGCTGAGCCTGATTTCATTTACGGATTGCCCTGGGTGAAATGAAATATTTCCTTGTTGTTATTGTCAGGGTTTGTCAAGGAAATAATTTAGATTTACAGTTTGGACCTAAGTGAACTGAGGTGTGTATAACTTCTGTGCAGGCTAGTGCTTGTTGATGCACCCATTGCATCAGTTTGACCACTAAATCCCACAGGTGAGTGTTGTGTCTCTGGGTCTGAGCTGGTTTTTGGTGCTTGCTGGTGAGTCACCCCTTGGAGCCCTCACTGCCAGGATCAACATCCAGCTCTCCATCCTTGACTTTACAGTCCATTTTCCCACACCTTCTGGAGCTGAGCTGGCTTATGCAGGGTTATCTTCAATGTGACCCTACTCACTTTTGAGGTGAATTCTTGTAATGCAGGGGTGACTTGAAGTTTTTGCTTTTCTGTAGGAGAAAAAAGGGCTTGCATTGTTATATAGGTTTAAGTTCTAAGCTAGATATTGTTTGAAACAATTTATAAACAAAGAACTTCTTAGTCCTAGTCACTCTTTTGGTAACTGATTTACAACATATTTAATCACTACTCTTATGCCTGATGACTATTTAGAATAACAAAATAATATTAGCATTGCTTCATGTTTTTGTAACTGGGTTCAGGTTTTATGGTATTATAGAAAGAATGTAAACAAAGCCCTACCTTACACTTGTAATTTTTATGTTTGGGTGTGAGTGAGAGGAACCTCGGGAAAATTGTTATTGGCACAGATACCTTAATTTAGACGTATAAAACCTGTAAAGTATAAAAACAGATAAGTTTTTGCTCTGTGATTAATTTTCGTCCCAAATCTGTGAATTTCCCATTAAAACTCCATAAATAACTGACCCAAGTAATACATAATTAAATAAGTTAATTTTTCTATGATGACATTGATTTTAGCAGCTTTTTGACATTAAGAAGCTGTACAAATTAAAAGCAAAGGGTCTTGTACTCAATTTTCTCCACTTTCTTGCCAAATTTTTGTGTGATTTTTAAATGAAACAAACAAACTTGTAATTCGATTTCAAAATATACAAGAAGTATATGTGATTTGAGAAGAAATGTAAAAAATATTTCTGTTTTGGAGCAATAATACATAACATGATTAAAAGCCATGGACATTAAAGGAAAGATTTTTCACAGACTTTTTCAGGCTTTTTGTGAGACCCTTGTGTTGATAGTCAATCTGCAGAAATGCAAAGTGTAAAATGATTCATTCCTCAACATACACAAAATGAGGAATGATTATTAAAACACATGGTGTCGCCTCTGTAGCTCTGTTCTCAGGTGTCACGCACACTTCCTTGTCAACAAGGAGATGTGACAAACAACACAACATTTAAATGGTGCTATGCAACCTCAAACAGCACCAGAACTGCATTTCCTGTTCCTCATTATATTTTCATTAAATATTGATGGACAGTTCATTTACATCAGGATTTTATTCTGTTAAAAGCAATGCCAGCTTATGACTATTGTTAGTAAAATAGCTGAAGCAGCAAGTTGGTGATTAGTGTCAATTTCTCTGTTGACCCAAGAAACATGATATAAATAAATTAATTTGTACTCGTCAGTTGAAGTGCTTTGCTGGGCTGGAATAAATTTAGTTTAGCTAAAGCTAGTTGAATAACCCTTAAACATTTTACTGCATGTACCTTATGTACCTTAAGGGTGTTGTAATGACTTGTGTGAACTGTGCCATATAGACAGTGCATAATAGAAAAAACAAAATCTGCAAATGTTATGCAATGCATAGTTTTAGGTACAAGTCTGAGCCCAGGAACACAGCTTTTGATGTTCTTAATTACCCTCCTGTCTACTGGTTACACTGCATGTTTCAGTTTTTCTCTGACCACTTAATGCATTCCTAACTTTCATGAGATTTGTATCTCAGTTCTTAAATTACTGAATGAAATAGAAATAAAAACCCACCTAACATATATATTACAGAAAATGCAACTCTACAAGCAGTTGGAACTGTCTATCCTACATTTTTTCTCATATCTAATTCTCATCATAATTTTGCAGGAAATAAATCCTGGTTTCAATATATTGATTTAAGTGGTAGCCCAGAAGAACTTGAAATGCATGACAAAAAGAGAAATCCAAAGCAAACCAGAAGAAACTCTGAAAATACAAAATTACTAATGGAAAAACAAGCATTTGTCCTGGGCAGATGAAAGTAGTGATATAACTGAGAGTAGTTTGTAATACAGAATATAATTCAACTTCCTCTACGATGACATTGCAGATATTGTTGTACATGGAAATATTTGTATTGATTGTGCTGGCTAATTAAACATCTTGTTCTATGTTACAAAATGTACAGTAAATAATGATGAAAGGAAGATGAAGTTTTGAAATAGAAACCCCACGTTCAGTTTGTTGAAGAATTATTTTCTCAGGTAGTAAGGGGAAAAATATACATCAACCATAATTCTCATAATCATCAGTGAAGTTACTTAGGAAACAGCTGTCTGTCCTTCTCAAAATAGCTTCTAAGCTATAGAAGAACAGCTTCTAACAAGCTCAATCACCTTTACAGTTTAGTCTTTGCTCTTAAGTAATGTAATCCTATTGAGCTGGCTAGATGCTAAATGGATTCCTTAGATGTCAGAGATGTACTGTTCATTGGCATGTCAGGAAGCAGAACCACCAAGAAGATTGGAAGGAACTTCTCTCATACAAGAAGGTGCTTTGACACTTCACGTAAGAAGCAAAACTAAAAATGAGAATGTTGGAGAGATTTTATGGGGTCTTGGTTTTTTAGTGTTTTGTTGTGTTCTGGGGTTATTTTTAGCAAAGAAAGTAAACAAAACATTTATTTGAAAAGAAGGGTGCATGCTAGAAAATTTGAAAGAAGGGTATTAGTAAATTGCTCTTATTATCACACACTGATATTGATTGGAAAGGACCTATGAAGATCCTATTTGAGGGTCCAATCCTCAAACAAAGAAGGAAAAACTAATGTGAGGTTGATTTTAATAGCTTTGTCTAGCTGAGGATTCAGTGTCTCTAGGGATGGATATTTCACAGTATCTTTTGGAAACTATGCCAGTGTATAATTAACTTCATGGTTAGTTTCTTAATGCTTGATGACTTGTCTCTGGCTCCTCTTGGATGTCATGTGTTCTAGCTGCCCACTCATCTTGGTGACTGTCTCTCAGGCTGGCTTCAACATGTCAATGGCTTGGGGATGTCTTGTCTTGTCCTGGGGATGCCAAAACTGGATGTGGGACTCCTGGTGCAGTCTCAGGGGTGTTGACTAGAAGGAAATAATCCCTTCTCTTGCCATTTGGCTGCTAATGCAGCCTTGTCTAAATTTGGCCCTCCTCAGTGCAAGTTGAACTCAGCTTCAACCTGTGAACTTTACTTTTCTGCAGAGCACTTCCTTAGCCAGCGGGTGCCAGACTGAGGGTTTTTCTCTCTTGGCCACAGGATTTTTGCTTTGCCATTGGTGTACTGCTGCTGAGCTTATTGAGGCTAATGTCAGACTTATATCTAGCCTTGAGGTGTGACAAAAGAGCAGCACTGCCCTCAAGGCTGTTGATCACTCCCCTAAGCTTAGTATCTTTCGATGGATAAACCCATTGACACATATGGTTGATGACTCATGCTTACCTGGATGCTCAGTTATTTCTCCTGTCTTAGCTTTAGAGCTGTGTATTAAAAATATCTCATTTTTTTACTGTGTGTGATGAACCAAAAAAATCCAATAAACCACAAGCCCCTACCACTTTGTTCTTAAGGTTCTTCATTAAGCTTCATCTGTGAAAATCTACAGTGCTTTCTTTAGGTGTCTCTTTTCCTGGCCATCAGAGTAGAGATAAGAGGCTTAAGAGAAACAATAGTTATTATTTAGATAACTGGACAGGTTTTCAAGTGATGGCAAGGCAAGCATGATAAAGTTGTGCAGGATTTTGAACTGAAAAAGAAGGAAAAAATCTGAAACTTTTTTTTTAGGATTCACTATATCCTTTTCAATGGCATGTCACCTCTGGTTTCAGAACAGGGAAAGAAAATGGTAGGTACACTGAGCCCTGCCTGCTACATGATGCTTGTGCCCATGAACCATCACTTGGAATAAATCTTGTGAGGTAAGTTTAGTCATGATTTGTTTGGGTTTGGGTTTGCTTTTTTCTTTTGTCAGTGAGCTCTCAACAAACACAAGGGGCTATTTTCATCCTTTCTAATTGAAGCATAGTGTTTGTTCTGGTGGGCTTATACAGCATGCTGCTCTTAGGGGACTGGCAGTAGGACCCAGTGGCTGTGCTGGCCTCTGCAAGTTTTTTTGGTTTGTTTAGGAGAGAAGAAGCTAGAGTCATTTGTTTGTAGGAAAATGTACAGTTTTTAAATATCTGATGTTGGTTTTCCTTCTCTTTTCTGACAACCACTTGCTTCAAGCAAACTAAATTAGGTTATCTCCCACCTCTTGTTCCAACTGCTCATGCGAGTATGCCTGACTGCCTGCAGCTGGTTAGAGGATGCCCACAGGAACCTCACTGCTGGCAGTGGCATGGTGTGGCTGACACAAACCTTTATATCACGGCCAAAATTGGTCTCTGCTGCCCAGCCACCAGCAATTGCTCACTTCTCTTTTAGGTCCATCGCTGCAGTTGCTGCACTCCATACACCAGTGGTAACTACACCTCTCCTGTTGAAGCTGTTGGTATGTGAGCTAGTGAAATTAAATCAGATGTGGCAGCATGGGTTTCACTGTTGTTTTTTACTGCAGTACAGATGTTCCTTCCAGATAGTGCATGCACCTTCTGAATTGAGCCCAAAACGACCTGATTTGTAGATATGAACTTTCTCCCAATTTGATAGGAAGAGGTAACTTTTCAACCAACCCTCTCACTGTCCCTTTTGAATAATATGGCTACTGCACCTGACAGGGCTGCTGTAGATTTGTGTTGGCTGTTGCACACTTGCCTCTAAATTTTTATTAATTTTGTTTTGGAGTCACCTTTATATGCTGCGCATGATGTCAGATGATCTGGAATATCCCTTTGGTCAGTTGGGGTCACCTGCTCTGCCTGTGTGACCTCAAACCTCCTAGGCACCCCAGCTTCCTCACCATTGTGAGCCATTGTGTGCCACACCTTGTGGCGGTGGGGCAGTGTGAGAAGCAGAAAAGGCCTTGGCTCTGAGCAAGTCCTGCTCAGCAATAACAAAGACAGCTCCATATTATCAACCCTGTGTTCAGCACAAATCCAAAACACAGCCCCCCAGCAGCTACTGTGAAGAAAGTTAACTCTACCCCAGCCAAAATCAGCACACACCTTGACTGCTCTTGTTAATGTCTTAACACTTTGAAAGTATTTAAATGCATTGACTTTTATGGGGGATGCATTTGTTACCTGCATTGTCACTTACCATGCACCACCTGTTTGTTCTTGCCCAAACTTGTACATTAGTAAGCTGCATTCATTCCAGGGTCAGCTATTTCCACTTCAGGTTTTCATGCCCTTTTTTCTGAAAGTACATTTGTAACAATCTGTAGGCCTACTAGGAGAGAAAAGGAGCATGATACTAAGTATTCTATGCAAATATGGTTAAAATCTATAATTAATTAATTTTTCTAATTAGTATTTAACTTATGCTTTTAGAATAATATGAAATTTGGTCATGCTTCTCAAGAAGAGTTCTAAAAGATCATCCTCAAAAACATTAGTGAGTATAATTGAAAATTATATGTAAATTGCCTGAAATTATTTGGAGAAAAACAAGAGATAACAGTGGCCAGCTGGAGTTTAAAAAGGAAAAAAACCTTCAAATTAATATCCTCAAAATAAAAATAAAAGTTAAGAAACCAAAAGCAGGCCTCTTAAGTTTGTTTTAGGTTTTCATGGTTTCTTTCTTGAAATGTGTTTTTGCCACTTCTCATTTGATCTAGGAGAGGATATGTGTACTGATGCATATGTATATAACTTAAAAAAATTGGTAAAACAGATTAGAATTTCAATGTTGGACTTACATTGTCTTTATGTTTGAATTAGCTTAATAAAGTCATACCAAGCAGACATGCAGCACTGTGTGATTTCAACATTATTGAAAAAAGCTCCACATTGGAAACTGCAGTGGATATAGCAAGCATTATTTTTCTTAAAACTACTGCTGCCTTTTCAATATCAATGAAATCTTAAGGTAAATAAGTTTTAATTTGGAGGTCTATCTTAGATTCAGGCAACTGAGCCTATGCACTGCTCAGTATGGATATCAGGGGATGATGGTTGTTCTTTTGCTTTAGAATTAGCTCCCTTCCTTTTGCTTTTTGCTCCTCCTTAGTGCTTTTCATGACATCACCGCCAGTTTCAAATGAGCCCTGGGCATGTGGGGCTGAACTCTCACCAGAGCATCTTCTACAGTAACAACCACAGTGAAACTTTAATTTGGTCTTTGGCATTCAACCTATCATTCCTTGTAAGGTTTGTTTCTTTTTGAGGGGAATTTGGAGTGCTTATTCCACATATATAGTTGCTGACATCTATCATTAATTTGATTTTACTGTTCAAATTGACTCTGTATTTTCATCTGCCAGTGAAAGCATGCCACAATTTCTACCATATAAACTTAAACATAAATATAAATTCTCTACCCCACTGGTATTGTCCTGACATAACATATTAACACTTTATATTTCCTACTTGTGAGACAAATGGAACTAGAGACAGCTTCAGAAATATAAACACACTTGTTTTGATCATATTTGAACTATGGCAAGTTGACTATTTCATACAGGTATGTTTCTATATCTAAAAAGTACTTATCTTAATAGATGGGTATATCAGGACTTTGATATATCTTGTTCTATCCTTATATCTAAGAATGCATAAAACAATCCTGGGTATGCTGCATTTTTTCAAAATACATGTCTCTTCCTGGTTTTATGTTTTTATGAAGGTTTGAGCAATGAGCCTGGAAGGGCAGATGACTAATCTGGATTTTGTAATATTTGTTTCATTGTAACATGATTCTCCCAGTGTCCTGCAGGGTGAAAGTACACACATCACATGGGATCTGTAGGTAAATACGTGATTCAGAATCAAATATACCCAACTGAAAACAACCCCCAAAGGTCCCAACAAAGAAAGGTTGCATCACCTAGTTGGTTAAGTTTGTTATAGTACGGGAAAGCTTAGAAAGCTAAGTCATACCATATAGGACTATATAAAGACAGTATTAACTCTAATTTATGTATATGGGGAATAGACAACTAGGAAAATCTAGAGGGACTTGGTGTGATGTTGTTGGGGTTTAATTCCAGACAACAACTAACCTCCACACAGCAACTCCTTCACTCCCCATGTCCACTTCCAGAGGGATGGGGGAGAGAGCTGGAAGGGTAAAAGTGAGAAAACCCATGGGTTGAGGTAAAGTCAGTTTAACAGGTAAGCATGCAAGCAAAGCAAGATAAGGAACTCATTCACCTCTTCCCATGGGCAGGCAGGTGTTCGGGCTTTTCCAGGAAAGCAGGGCTCCATCACTTATAACAGTGACTTGGGAAGAAAATGTTTTTGCTCCATTTACCTTCTTCTTCCTACAGCTTTTTATACAGAACAAGATGCCATCTGGCATGCAATGTCCCTTGGATCAGTTGAGATCAGCTGTCCTGGCTGTATCCCCTCTCAGCTCCTTGTGTACCCCCAATCTCCTTACTGGTGGGCTGAGGAGAGGAGCAGAAAAAGCCTTGGCTCTCTTTAAAAACTGCTCAGCAATAGTTAAAACATTCCTGAGTTATCAGGCCTGTTTCTGGCACAAATCACAAACATAGCCCCATATTAGCTGTCAAGAAGAAATTTAACTTTTTTTTCCAGCTAAAATCAGCACAAATGTCACCACAGTATCAGGAAGGGGACCCTGTTCTTTGCCAGCAGTGTCACATTTTTCAGCCAAAATTAGAACTATCAAGTGTTAATAAGATCTCAGTTGACAGAAAAGCAGACTATTTTTTTTTAAATAGGAAAAAATCTATCAAAAGTATATTGTTGCATACAAATGGACCTCAGATATTGCATTTAGGAGCTAATAAAATTTTCCTTGAGTTGGGCAGTTGCTTGGTGAGGGACAAAACCTTATTATTATTAGGAAGTTAAATCTTGGCACATACTCTCAAGGCCTTACTTGAATAAACAGTATATTGCTTATGTAGCATTAAAGTACCTAATACTGGAAAAGTACTTCAAGCAAGTTACCATCATCCTAAGAAAACATGGTCAATAAGACATCTCATGGAAATGAGATACAAATAAACCCAGACTGTCAACAGAAGACCAGTCTCCTTCCTGTATCATCTTCTCATTTTTCAGAAAAAAAGAGAACACGTGTATTGAGCTAAACGTCATCAAAAGCTCAGAAATAATCTTTTCGAAATCTCACAAAGAGGAAGGAAAACACAGAGAGACTTCTGTAAAAGTCACCTTTTAGAGCTGTTCTAATAATTGTGTTTTAACTTCTGCCAGCTTACTCAAATTAGTGCATCATTGTCTCAAAATAGGGCTGCTCTGTCAGTTTCATTTTACAGGCTGCTGATCAGTAAAGAAGTATTTAATTCATAAATTAAATCATCTTTCATCTCAAAAAGGTCTCTGTTTTTTGTAAAATATTTAATCTCTGTTTTGTAGGTGAGATAATTAAAGCACAAAGGATGTGAGGGAGTTTTGCAGTAAATCAGCAGCAGAGTTAAAAAGGAGAGGATGAAGTTTTCTTGATTTTCAAAATAATGCCCTGGCTACTGTGCTATGAATTAATTTCTACTGAAACTGTGTCCCATGCAAAATTTCTATGAAGTATAAAGTGAAAGAGTTTTATAATACCCCAGAATTTCCTCCTGATCTCACTTCAAATTGTCACGCCTTCGCTCTGTGGGAATTATTGTCATGATGAGATTTTTCAAATCCCCTGCTGTTTATTTCGGTTGTGGAGCAAAAGTAACGTAAATTTAATTATAAGGCCAGTTCTGCACTTCAATTTCAAATTCAGAGTATCGTGTACTTCTAGATATAATCCTGTTGGATTCCTGCAAGTTTGTGTAGTGGTTTGAAAGCAAAACAAGTGAGAGGCTCCAAGTCAGAAATACAATTTAATAAGAAGAAAAAACGTAAAATAAAATAAATGCAATAATACAAAAGTCCACTGACAGAGTCAGAACACAACCTGAGCAGGGTGATGGAAGCAGTCCAGATGAGGGGGGTCTTCCTGAAGCCATGATCCTGTAGAAAGGTCTGGTAGCTCTGGTCCTCTGGGAATCCAGTGGGTAAGAGCTGCTTGTAACGTCCCAAATCCCAGATTATATCCAGGTGGGAATGCTTGGCTCCTCCCCCTGGGCGGAGCATCTCACAATGGGATAATGAGTCATACAGGGGGTCCTTAATGGCCCATTAAAGGGAGATAACTCCCAGAGTCATGCAGCAGGCATTTGATGGGCCATTAACAGAAGACACATTAACAGAAGAGGGCCTGGGAAAACACTGTCAGCAATTGGATTCAACAGCTCATGAAGATGGTGATAGAATACTTTGTGCATATCTTATACTACAACCCAGGACAGTTTGCAAAGCTAAGTTGTTTGCAGAAGATTTGGCTACTCCTTCACATTAATTTCACTTTACAGTTTTCCTCAAACTGCTGTAAGGATTTCTTGAGCCATTGTTCATATAATTTTATGTTTCACTGTTTAATATTAAATTGTTTTCCATTGTTTTTCCTAATTCATGTTTTTTGAAATAATTTTAATATTCTAGAAAATCATAATGCAACCAGACTTTTTGATTATGCTCTGTGAAAAGAATATTTAGGCATATTTGGTTTGAGCTCAATGACCGACATTTTTCATCAGGTGACACAGCACTTAAATATCTACTCCCTATTCATCCACTGCATGCTGCTTTTCATTTTACAGATTTCTGTTGTATAGCTTTTATCGTTCCTTCTCCTCTCTGCAGCATCTAATTGTGTTCCTTTGGGGTTTTTTTACAAAGAGGTGTTCTTATCTTTTTTTCCCTTTTTGTAGTAAATAGTCTATTTGTTGAATGCAGAAAAGCAGATAATTCTGGATTTGAGCACATTACTGACATATACTATGTCATAAGGGTCTCTGTTTAGTGCTCTACTTATTTCCTAATGTTCTGTTGTCTTTCTGGTCACCAGTGAGCCTTTTGCCATTTGTTTCCACAGAGCTATCTGCAAGGACTACAAGACCTCCTCCATGAGAATAGCAAGCTAATTTGTTACTGCATGTGCAGGCAGGCTTGCCCATTACATATATTTATTGACGCTGAATTTCAGCTGCTCTTCTATTGCCCAGTTGCTCATCATCATGAGATCCTTCTGCAACAGATGGAAAACCCATGAATGTTTAGAGCACCAAGGAAATGTTAGATGCAAGTAAACTAACTACTTTCTTAAATACAGGGGTTATGCACAAAGTAAAGCGTGTCCTTTCATGTCATGTTTCCCATGGAACTTTCTGGATGTGGCCAGAGCTCTTCTTTAGCTCCCACTGCTGCTGAACAAGGCACTCATTTTTATTTAGTTCTACTCTATTTTAAGTACAGTACTTTTTCTGAACTTCTTTGTCCATCACAGAGAGCCTTGAGGGTATGATGGGAGAAACTTTGATAAACGTAGTTTATGTATTGGCCAGGAGGCAGGATATTTTGTAGCCTCTGAGGAGCTATGAGAAGTATTAGATCAATGTGCAAATTGCTGTAGTCAAGGCTGTGCACCTCACTGGCTCCCACCTGCCTTAATAACAGAGCTGATTTCAGTCAGGCACTGAAACTGAAGGTGAAATGCATCATGATAGTGAGGGGAAAGAGCAAAAATGATGCGTGAAGTACATTTCAGTAAGTTAAGGGTAATGTGTCCATTATTGCTTTGGGGCAATTGATGATCAGATAATGTCAAACAAGTGCCATGTTTCACAAGCTCTCTCTACTAAGACTGTACATTGACTAGACTAAGGTCAGATTTCAGGGAACAGGACTAAGAGATAATTTCGAGATCATCCTGTCTTTTATCATGGTTCTTGAAGGCTGTGCATGTAATGTTTTTTCAGTGGCTCCTCTTTGGGAATCCTATCATGTGCCTAGACTCCTATAATTGTGTTTTGGGCAATTTTTGGTGTCTTCTGATCTCCTAGGTCCAGCTGCTAGACCACAGGGTCTCCTGAAGAGCCTGTGTTATTTTTGCCTCCCTCATTTCTGAAACAATGATTCCTTCATGACAGTGTGAATGACTGTGGAGACTGAATAGTTATAGCCAATTCAGTTGCACAGAATACTTACACAGAAAAAGAGCTTGGCAATGATCCCACAGTAGCAGCAAAACACAATTCAGAGAAAACCTTTAATGCGGGGAAACACTTGCGTATTAAAGTGGATATTTAATTCATATGAAGCAGAATATATTTGGTAAGAATTACAAGATTTAGTTACTGTGATCATTTTCCTCAAAAGACATCTTATGGCATTTTACTTGGGTAATTTTCCTCCCCTGCACTCCCAAAATCTTCAGCTCCAGTGAGCAGTGTTTCCTCTTTAATATGAAAAAGGAAAATAATCCCCTTATTCTGGGCAGGAACTGACTGAAAATTCATTCAGTCACTGGAAATTCATGTACAAGTCTTCTGAATTTTCACAGTGACTGTTCTCCTCTGAGCATAATACCATATTTTTCTGCAACAGTTGTAACAGAAGACTCCCTTCAGATTTATTTCCATCTTTGTGTAAGTTCATTAAAAACATAGCTTTGAAGATTACAACATCTTGTTATTCAGAACAGTGGGAAAAAGACTCCATTTAGATTTATGATGACTCCATTTCCAGTCAGAGAAGAAAATGTTCATTTCCACACATAATATTTCAAAGGGCAGAGTTGGTTTGGTTTTTTTTGTCTGGATGTTTTTTGTTTGTTTTCTTGGGTTTTGTTTGTTTGTTTTTTTGGGGAGGAGGGTTTGAGATTTTTTGTATTTTCACAAATTTTAGAAAGGTTATAGCTCTGATTATTACATTTCAGTGGTTGGTCAGAAGTCTTCGTTCCTAAACTTTTTAGCTAAACCAGACACAAAACAAATCCTGAGCTGCAATTTATTGGGTGCAGTGTGTTCCATTGCTCAGTGTTAATAAGCAAAAAAGATATTGTTAGAAAAAGATATTGTGACTGAAATTACCTTCACAGTCTCCAGCAACTTCAGCTGTGACAGGGTATGTTTTGCAAACACAAAAGCTGTCACATAACCATCTCTTTTGTTTACCTGCTTTGCTCGGTCTCTGCACAGCACAAATCACGTATTGGTTTCTGTAAAATCAAGTAACAAAAAACCCTGGGTTATATCTGCTCAAATCCTTGAGATAACTTAGCTTGCAAAGAGTGGGGAAAAAAGGGATTGAAATAAGAATAAAACAGTTACAATGCTCTGTGGCAGAGCCTGGTTGTAGGGTAGGTAGTTGGTCTCCATTTAAGTTTATTCCTTGTCCAAGTGTTTATGCAGATCTCCTGTACACAGCATTAGTTTGCATTTTATAGAGACTTCCTTCAAGAAAATTGAGAATTTTAGTAAATGGTTTGCAGCCTGTTGAAAGCTGTTTCAAATCAGACCTCCTTCCCCCACCCTGGGAGCCCAGGGAATTAGGCTTGTACTACCTGATAGATTCTACTGAAAAGAACGCTGTAGTACTGAGAGATTTGTTCCCAGCTAAACAGTCACAAAGTTAAAATTAGAGCCTGTTATTCCAAACTTGTTTGTTCAATTTATGATAAGTTTTAAGATTGGCATTAAGAGCAGAGAACAACAATAGTTACCCCAGTGCTTTCATTTACTCTTGTTGATAAATATCTTTGAAAATATAAATCTAGGATGCTCAGGTGTTCTGCCCTTGTGCCTTTTAACTCTGAAGCTGCTCAGCACAGATACAGAAGAAGAGAAATGGTTTTACCACTGTCTCAAGAACCAAGTTCTGACAGGTGTCTGTTTTTACATCAGTAACTTATTATCAGAAGCACAGCTGAAGTAGGAGCCATTCTGAAGTAAGAATGGCAACCATCATAACTTTTTGTCACAATGAAGTTAATGAGTAGGTTCGCCTTTCATAGCCCGTGGAGGGAAGCATTATCTACACTTACTTGCCTTTGCAACTGAAAACAAAATATGACAGATAAAGAATTACAATGGAATCTCATAAAGTCGTTTCTAAAACCTCTGACATGTTTGCTGAAAGGATTTTTTTTTTCCCAAAGTACTTAGAAATTGCTACTGAGAAGAATTATAAGACAGGTTTGAAGTAAACTGGAAAAGTTGATAGCTTGTGATCCCTCTAACTAGTTAATGACTTCTCTGCACATAGTCTATGAAAAACATTATAAGTAATTATATTTGTTAAATAATGTAATAAACTTATTTTATGTCAGGACTATTTTTGAAAGAAAGTTTGTTTTGGCAAGTAAAAGAATAATATTTTAGTTTAGCCTTCACCTGTAGATGAAGCTTAAAAATAAGCATTGGGCCGTGTAGTTTATAAAATAGCTTAAATTAATGAAAAAATATATAAATTTGCCTATACTCCTTCTGAGAGCTTAACTTAGGGGTCTTTCCCAACTGAATGTTTTTTTTCTCACTCAGCCTGTTTGAGGAGTAGAAGATAAACGTTCTTAAGCAGAGAGAGGGCAGTTTTCAAAATTGGATGATATACCCACTGTCTAGGGGAACATCATACTTAAAAATCTGCTCTCTCTGCAGAGGAGCCATCTATCACCAGCCTCTGAACTGGTGCCTGGATGAAGACCTTTTATTCTTAAAGCATGCCCAGGTCCAAAGCCTTAGAGATGTTCCAAGCTAGATCATTAATAGCTCAATCTCTAGGAAAAGGAAATTTAATTTCACCTCAAAGTGCTGACAGGTCAGGTTCTTCAAATCATAACTCCGAAAAATGTTGTATCCTGTATAATCTCTTCCAAGTGCCACTGCACCAGAGACAAGCCCTGAGTTACAAGCTCTTTCTTATACCTTCTGGCAGTCAGTTCCCTTCTTCCTTGATATTTTTGCTTTGACTTTTGTACTTTTGAGACATTGCTTCCTTGTCAAACACTTTATAGCTGCACTGTGTTGAGGTTTGTTGTGTGCCATTCAGCTTGGAGGAGGAGATTAATGTATTGTTCCTAAATTCCTTCTCCTTGGAAGAAAGGCTCTTAGTCTTTCTGCTGGCAGTAAGGAAATGAACCAGACTCCTTCAAACTGGACATGTCAGCGTGAAGGCAAAGCTTCTGATACTATGGCAGGCCATTCCAGTTCATACATTTATTCTCCCCATTTTCTACAAAGCAAAATAGGATGTGATTTCAGAACAAAGGGAACCTGGAAAGAGTAGAAAGCTTGTAGTCCCTGGAGCCTCAAGCCACCCATCCTGTGTGCTCTTTGACAGGTCTAATGTTGTAAATTGCCGGCGCCATTAAGTTGGTTTTATTCATCCCTGGACAGAAGAGTTTTGAGCAGCCTTCTCCTGTTATCAGAAAAGTGGCCAGAGTGTGGCATCAGACTTAAGAGGTTTATAACTTTCTTCAGACAAAAAGTTACAACAGTACCAGCACTCTCAGGGTAGATAACAGAGGAGGGAGTGGGTTGTAGGCCACAAGAAGGTCTGCACTGGGAATCCTTTTGCTTCATGATGGGCTAATTAATTTATGATGTTTCTGTCATTTCACATCTATGTGGTCTTTGGGATTTTCTCATAGATCCCAGCATTAGACAGCACATCTGCCGAAAGAGTGTTATTTCACTCCTGCAGATAGTTGCTTCTTGCAGTCTTTATTACATTTTGTTGTTGTTTTGAAGAGTAGAATAAGGACTTTACAGTTAGAAAATTGTAAAGCAGGTATGTTTTGTTTCCAGCTGGGACAGACGGGGGGATATTTCCTCCAAACCATGCGTACCTGGTAACTTTTTCTTAGTTATTTATCTCCCAGTGGATTATATATGCATTAAATTTCACAGTATATCTATACATATTCATTACCTAGCCCTGCCTAGCCTCACTTTGTATTAAAATTATCTAGAAGACCTTTTTGTGGCTGTGCAGCCTCCTCTGGTGGTTGTGGGCTGGGGTCTTCTGATGAAGTAAATAGTCTTCCTCCTGACATCCTCTTCTTGACTCCTCCTTCTGGACAGTAAGGATTTGGCTAGTTCTCAGGTCAGTTTGCCCTGGCCAAACCATGAGCCTGTTCTTGCTGGTTCTCAAGCCAAAAAGTTCTGCTTTATCAATTTTTGACAAATACCTAGGTCTCGCTTTGCTGAGTTTCAACATTATATATCTCACTTATATGACTTCTACTTAGTAACTACCTAACAACCAAGCTTAACAGCTCATCTTCTTTTGTGTTCTCAGTACAAGCTGTTTTTCTACTTCTACTAAAACAGCAAAAGCTGCTTCTAAAATCCTCTGTCTTCATATCCATAAACAGTCCCCCGTATCAGCTGGGTTTGTGTGTGGGTTTTTTAATACATGTTGCAATTCATTTATTTTTTTTTAAATCTGAGGAATATCACCTTTACTTCCCAGCTATCTGACCTTAGACAGCTATGCTTGACATTTTCAAATATGACATGGAATGTTGATCTCTAATCTGGATGATGAGTATAAAACAACTCCTATTTGTGTCATGGACCAGGTACAGATACCACCCAACTATCTATTCTATGAATGCACACCAGTAAACATAAAATATGAATGCAAAATTTTGCATATTGTAAAGTTCTACTGATGCTGGCCTGATGAACATTGAGGCAGACCTTCACAGAATGCAGTGAGGAATAAACTAGTTCACCATTCTTTATTGTATTTGCTCCCAAGGGAAGAGCTTGGAGTTGGAGGAGTTACTTAGACCAAAAATTCTATGAAAATTTCTTCAAAAAGGAGATTCCTTTCTGGAACTCTATTGACTCCTTTTATTGACAGTTTGGAGAATTTGGTATTGGTGTAGACAGGGGATTCAAGTCAGCTGTTCAATCAAGGGTGAGAGTTTGGCCTCCAGCTGCAGAATGGCTTAGTCTAGTACTTAAAAACCCCCAAAATAATAACAAAAAACCCTTTCCAATTGCAAGTGAGTAGTATTCTAAATCACCATCTGATGTTTGCTCCAGTTTTGTGATTGTTTCCATAAAAAGACAGGACTGTAAAAAGATGGCATATTCAATGAATGTTGAAGAGAACCCAATATTTTCCAGATTTGAGAGTTAATATTAAATGCTATTAGTTGGCAGTTTTAGTCAACTACAATATCTTGAACTATTCCATTTTGAACTTCAAATATTTTGCTGAGGCAACTTAAATATTTTAGTGATTATGTCTCTTGTCACCATATCAATTATTGGACGATCATCAGATGTTCTGTGTCCTGTTGCTTTGGGAGTGAATAATGACACCAAACTGTGAAGTCCCAAGGCATTCTCTGGGCATCAGTTGAATGTTCTTACTTTCTCACAGTCAGGAAATCCTGGTGCTCTGTCAGTACTTCTATTACAGTACTTTTTTTCCTTTTTTTGGTGGCGGAAAATATATTCTAATTTTTTCTTCCTTTAAAACAACATTTCACTGGTGTATTTCCCTGGTGAACGTCTGGGCTGTAGTCCCATTTCTTGTGTTCTCTCAGTCTTCCAAGTGTTGATAAATCAGCTTTGGCACCACTTCCATAAGTAGCTAAATCTTGCATGCAGGTGATTCCCTTAGCTTCAATGTACTTACATACTTAGTCAAAATCAGATATTTGCTGAGGCCTCTGTAGGTTTTTGTTTATTTGTTGGGTTTTCTTTGTAAAAGTTGTAAAAGGAGCAGTTTAAGTCAATCATCACATAACCATATTAAATAAGGACCATGGGTTTGAGCTTTCAAAAATAAATGTCTTCTTTCCTAATTTTTATGGAAGATGTATTTTGAAATAAATCTTCATTAAAATATAGAGATAGTTAGTAACAACATATAATGATATAATTTAATTGTTTCCTATTAAAGGATTTTAAACTCTTGACAAATGTTAACCTTATTTTCTTTGGGTTATAAAAGCAATTGTGTTCTCATGAAAACAGTGGATTATTGTAATTTCTTGGGACAAACTACAGAAAAATAATAAATGCCAAATAAAACCCAGATATTTTTCTAGAATTTAAATATAGGAAAACAAAATACTGCTCTTATTAAAATGTCTGGCAGGGTTTTGTTTTATTTCTGTGGGTCCTAGTTCTAGAGCTGTGTCCTTGAAGTCAGATCTTGAAGGCTGCATGCAGTTCAGCTCCCTGTCTCTCTGAAGGCACACTGGCACTCCGTGAGGGCAGGCTTTCCCACATGCATTGTTTCCCACTTCACATCACGGATGCTTCTGCCTTTCTGCTGTAATCTCCTTTGTGCACTGTGCAATATGCCTACCCAGCTTTTTTGGCAATCTGCCCTCTGCTTTGCCCTAAGGCAGCTCTGGTCTGAAAGTGCTGTGCTAGGATGTATATAATCAGCACCTTTTGAATTGGAGCTGCTTCTGTCCACCTTGGCAAGATTGCCAGAAAATCTTGCAGACAGCCCAGCTGTTTGTTAGTGTGCAAGGCCTGAGTATCAGCTTTAGCTATACAAGGCTCTGTTGGAGGGGATTAGAATTCAAAATTTGGGGTGTGAACATTATTCGTGTTTAGTTTTAATCACATTTACACTGCTCTTTTCATAACTCATCTAGATTAATTGCAATGAGGTCAGTCAGCAGCAGGGAATATGTTCTGAACAAGGTAAAACTTCACACCTTCCTGCTTGGAAAAGGGCAGAGTATCACAGAGAGCCATAAAATCAGGACTGGCATGAAAAATGGGAGTGTGAAATAATTTAATCACTGTTTCTCAAAATACAGGGACTCAAGTCAGTCAATGGAACTATTTGATTTAAAAATAAATTAAGTACTTTTTCACACAATGTACCATTATGTTGTGAATTCATTCCCAGTGCAATCTTGAGAGAGCTAAAAGCATAAATGGGTTTCTAAAGCAATTCCATGAATTCATAAAGAATAACTCAATTGGTAACTAGAGGAAAATCTGTTCTGGATGCAGACTCAGAAGGCACATGTCTGGCTACTCTGTAGATATACATAGACCTTTTTTTTATAGCAATCTCCACACATTTTCAGCTGGCCACTTTCAGAGGAGAGGATCCAGGCTCAGCAGACCAGTGCTTCACTATTGTAGTTGCTCTTGTGCTTCCTGAGTCCAGTTCTGCTCTGGCCTCTGACAACAGAGTTCCTAAATGTGTGTGTGTGTGTGTATGTGTGTCTGTCTGTCTGTCTCTGCTTACTGCTGGAAGGGAGCCAGATGAATACCCCGCAGCAGAGAGTGTGATGTAGGGCTAGACCTGCTTGTCAGGTTTCAAGAGGTGAAGTAAAAACACAACCTGGGTGACAATCCAGCTTTTCAGATGAACCTTCACAGAGTGGTTTTGTTGGGTTGTTAAGTGAGATGGGTGATGTGGAAGAAGGCACTTGATTTGACCCTCAAATGAAGGTGGTTTCCTTTATGTGGTGGTAACCAGGCATGTTGCTGTCCTATGCTAGACTGGGAAGTCATTATGAACTTTCTTTTGTAAATGGAACTGTACAAAACAATGTAGTTACTACAGGCTTCACACCTGCTAGATGTGACTATGACCAGTGCATGGCTGGATAAATAAATTCACCGTGTATAATGTGTATTCCAGCTGCGTTTATCCTTCTAAATGTACGGCTTGTACATTTCCTGTTTCTGGAATAAAGCTTGGAGAAAGAAAAGGTAAACAATAATAACAAAGCATAGGGATATACTGGGAGACATGTGGACTCAGAACTGTTTGCTTTAAGGCTTATGGGGAGGAATTGTGATTGCTCTCAAATGGTAAGAAAAATCATAATCAAGAAAAAGTCATTACTTGCCACAAGTTTTGTCTCATCTCTCCCAACTTACACTATTAGTGTTAAAAATTGATAATGTCGAGTGATTTGCCAATAGCAGTTATCATTTCTATATTAAGGTATATATATTCAAAAGTAGTATATTCAAAACATAACTCACCTTGATTTCAAAGAGTGCTTAGGCACCCTTGAAATCTTCAATAGTACATTCATTAGGAAAAACGGGGCCTTGACACAATGGGAAGTGAAGGTTTCTTCATGGGAGTTTATTTTCTTTACTGTGCATTCTTTCTTTTATATTTTTTTAATCTTAAAGTGTCTAGAATTATGCTGTGTACATTATGAAACAAAATACTAGCTCTGTGAGGTTATTTGTTAATAGGAAAGACTTAAAAGGGGATCTAGTTGAGCCAGGGATGTTGGAGTTCATCCTTCAGTTGATCTGAAAAACTCTGCTTGTGGTAAGGTAATCCCAGAACTTTCTCAGGTGACTGACTGAAGTAGTGGCACTGGTGTAGTTATGCTGATGGGAGCAATCCGTGTCTCTCTCACAGCCAGAAGTGCTTCCCTGCCTCGGTTGGGCTGGAACACTGAACAGAGCCATGTCTATCCTGGTGTAATTTCTGAGTGTGCCAGTTGCTCAGACAGGCTCCATCCTTGTCTGTGTCAGTGCCTAACCCCTGCCTCAGTAGTAGCAGGAGCTTTCCAGTGAGTTACTGGTTACAGCACCTAACCAGGCCATGGGCTCTGCTTTTCTCTTTGTCCTCAGGGTACTGGCCCACCATCAGGGCTGGCCCGGGATGTTAGGCTGCCACCTGCACTGAATGCAAGTGTTTTCCACTTCTCCTGACAACCTGGGGCACTGGAGAAGGAAGGAATTAAAAAATTCCTCTAACTATACCAGAAGGCAGAGGGGGGAACATAGTGTAGTATTTCAGGTAGTCGACTGAACAATGTGGATCTTTGGACTCCAACCACCATTCACAAGATCCTCAGTTTTCCATTTCTGAACTCTTTATGTATTTTGTTCTAAAACAGTCACTGGATCAAATCCTTTCAAAGTTCTTTAAACATTTGCCTTTCATGCAAGCATGAAAGAGAAATTTGTAAATATATGTAAAAATAATTAGGCTTATTCTCTGTAATGAGCAGTACTTAAAAACTATGTGAAGTATATAGTCTCACTGTCGAAAACAAAGTTTACTGCAAAGAAATATGTTTCTAATTGTATTTCTTTTTTATTAATCCTTAAGAAGCTGTTACGTTGTAGTGTGTGGTGCTTACAATAAACAGTGGAGCCATATTTCTTGTGATACAAAGTCTACAGTCCTCAGTTCGCTGTGTGTGTCCTTGTTCAGCGATGGATACAGAGAATATGCTGGTTAGAGAGAGTGACGGCAGAAACATACGGAAAATCTGCTGTCTCGATGCACATAATTCTAGTGATGGCCAGGGCAATAAAGTAGTGTTAGGGCCCCATGAAATGAAGATAAATGCATGCCTTTGCTTATGATTTCAGGAAAACTGGAGTTTTCTGGCTTCAGCCTTTCCAGTTGTTGGCCACCTGGATGTAAAACCACGTGACTGCATCTGATATTGCATATACCTATATATTTGTGTAAGAACATATTATGCATATATAAAGATGTGCTAGATCTAGTTTAGTTTATGACTAGTTATCTGGAATATTTATTTATTTTTCCAGAGAAAATGAGACTGTAATTCAAACACACAAAATGAAGATTTTAAGTTTTTTTGCTTATAATAACAGGGGCTTGGACATTTGTTGGTTGAATAGTTCTAAAAAGCAGAATGAAAGGTGAACTTACAGAGAAAAGGTCTGAGACATCAAAAGACACACTTGCAAGCAATAGACGATACTGTAAAAGGGAAAATTATATGACATTCAGAAAGATCAGGCACCTTTGAGAGAAAGAAAAAGTGAATACTGTGGAAGACAATGAACTAAAAATATTAGAAGAAAATGAAAGGGAAAGGTGTTCATACTAAAGGCAGCAAAGAAAACACTTATTGAACATTTTTTACTTTTTTTCCCTTTAACACTATTTAGGCAAATAAAAGGAGTTCAGACACCAAAGCTGAGATAGGTTTCACACTATCCTTTTTGAAAAAGGAGATGTAAGTGAAGACGAGTTTGAAGACCAAAGAAAATCAGGGCACTAAGAGAGGCTAACATGGAAGAGAACATACATAAAATGGAATAATAATAAAAGGGTGGCTTTCTTTTTTTCTTTGATATTTGAGAAGAGTATTTAGGATTTTTAAATAGTCTGTATAACTAGTAGTGAGAACAGTAGTGAGCCTCAGTAATTGAGCTTCTCCATTTTCTTGTTTTGAAAAGACATTAGAAGCAATCCAGTTCCCTGACTCACTACTTCAGTACATTATAAATCTCGACACAGCAATACATGCAAGACTTACAGAAGACTGCTTGTTCATCAAACGGGAACAAAAAAAGAGTGGCTCATGATTCAGGTTATGGTATCAAAGAGAGACTGCACATATCAGCTCTCCCTGGTAGAGCTGTGGTTTTATGGCCTCTCTGTGTTCTGTGTTGCCTTGCCACAGAAAGTTGAAGCATAGGGACTGGACATGCTTTTCAGAAGGTTCTCATAAAAATAGAAATGGTGAAAAGCTGGACTGGCACCATTCACTGTTTAAAGGCTTCCTGTTGGGCTGTTCTTGAGTGAATGGTTAATTTCAAGTATGCTTAGAACTTAGATATAGGGTAGAAAATTTAGAAAATAAAGCAAGTGATTACTGGGAACACAGACAGATCATAGGAAAGCAAGGAGAAGGAAGCTGTCACATCACTTTAGGGAGTTGTTGGAACTGAAGGATAAATACAAAATACAGTGTAGTCTTAAATAATTATTCATCAAAACACACAAGAAGACGACAAGATTTTATTCCTTGACTTTTCCTTCCTTTAAAAATGAATTTTCATTTCTTTGAAAAGTCTTTTTTATTTACTGAGGTCCATGATGTGAGAACTGGAGGCAATACTTATTAAATGAAATGGGACTATCTGATTGGATATAAGGTTGTTTGTGTTTTGTTTTCTTTTGTGGGGATTGCCAGATACTGGAACACCTGGTGCAGAGGGGCTATGGGATCTGTGACCCTGGAGGCTTTGAAAACCCTGAGATACAGATGTGAATTCAATGTTAGCTTTGGTTTGTGGAGAAAGCAGGACCTCCTGAGGTTTCTTCTAACCTCAATTATTGTTAATCTGTTTATTACATCTCTGTTCTCTTTATCATGCAGGAAAAAAGTAGGACATGGGACTTTGTGGCTTTATTCACACTGTATCTTGCATATGGAACTTTACATGCTTTCAAAAACAAACAAAAAAAGAACAAAAGTGACATTCCTTTCCCCATAAATTATGATTATCCTTGGTTCTCAAACGTGAAATAAATGCAGAATAAGAGAGTATTTATTGCTCAGGGTTGATTTAGCCTGATCCTAAAGCCACTGCAGACCTCAGAAGTTTTTCTTTGGAGAGCTTTTCTGTAAAGGCCTGTTACATCAGCCTGGCAAAATCAAAGGATGACAGTCATGGAAAACTTTAATAGCACATTTGTGGCTGACAATGCCACTGCTGGTGAGAATTGTCCCATCTGGCCACCTACTCTGCTTGCATGAGACATCAACAGTGCTATGCTGTAGAACAGAACCTGGCAGGCAAAAATGCAATTGAAAAGGTGTTCAAGGGTGATAATAGAGTAGATTATCTTATCAGAGCTATCTGATAATGTAGAACATCACAGATACAGTGACCCTGATTTAAGAGGATACTCTGGTAATGCATATGCTTCATAAGCATTGCCTGATGGCATGCCTGTGGAGCAACAAGCAGAAGAAAATATTAAAATTTCCTGAAAAAACCCAAAAACCCTTATAAAAGAGATTAATGGAAAATAATATATGTGTTCCTTGGTGTGTCATTTAAAAGGATTTAGACTGGATAAGGAGTGCAGAGACTGTCACATGAGAAATATCTCAGGTGGTAAAACCCAAAGCTCATTTTTCTAAAGAGCTGAGTAATTCAATAAGTGCTTTCCATTTCAGAATGTGGGTTAGTGAAATCACACACCCTTTGGCATTAGCTCCCAGTGCATAAAAAGCTTCTGTTCTTTATGGCACATTAACATATATGAACAACTGGGCTGGGAAAGAGGATTAAGTGCAGGGTTCTGTAAATTTTATTACAAATACAGCACCTAGGCCCTTTTACTGACAAATGCTTTGCATCAGGAGACCTGCAAAATTGCATGATGGGTTTTGTCAAGGACTGGTACAGAAATAGCCCTATATTTTTCCTGTTACAGTTTCAAAACAAGAAGACAGTTTTCCAAGACAGTTTCCCTCACCTTTACTTCCCTCAATAAAGCCACCACTTTTCTGTTTACTGTTGTTACTGAAATCATTGCTGTATTTTTCAGTTGAAACCTAGAGGATATCTTACCAAAAATCCCATTTTTCTGGTAGAATATGTTCTGACGAAAAATCGTTGATCAACTTTAATTTTTATGTCTTTCTTTAAAGCATCCAGTATTGACTGGCTACTCCTGCATACATTATGCTTAGCTCTGTAGAAAATAACTCAAACAAAAACCTACATTCCTTCATAATGGAAAGGTTGGCTGTATACCAGTCAAATTTCAGATGAAATCTTTAAAACTTCTTTTTGAAAATAAGAGTTTGATTATGGTCAGAGGCAGAAAGCAAGAATGGCAGGCTCAAACAACAGTTGCCTTATCAAGGAAGAGAGTCACCCTCAGTTTTACTAGAACTACAGGTATTTCTTCTTCCCTCAGTCAAATATTGCTAGTAAATCCAGGATCACTGTCCAGGTATGAAAAACTACATCCACTGCATAGAAGATCTTTTACCAGTGGTGCTTTCTGATTTGATAAGGCTGAAATTACAGATGAGAGAGTAGAGGGAACAATTATCAAAAAGGAAATCTGCAAGCAGTTCAGCATTTCTCATTGTACTTTTTTTTCACTTTTCTAGGAAATAGAGTTGTAGCAACAGATATTGATCTAGCTTTTGACACAACTTCTAGTTCGCTGCTAGACTGAATGTTGTGGGTTTCTTAATATGTAGTGGTGTTTATCTTTCCACAATAAGGTTCAGTTTCGTTTGGCAAAAGGTAGCACTTCAACTAGACTGAACTTTGGGATGTGTCAAAATGTAAAGCCTGAGGGGCCTTTTGCATGTTTATGTTGCTTTTGCAAACATGCACAATGCCAGCTGTGCAAAATGTCCCTTCTGCCCGAGGCTGGACAGGAAACTGCACCCTGTCTTCCTACGCTTGGCTATCCAAATCCCCCTTTGTGATCGCCAAGTGTGATTACTGCAAGATGTTGCACTGAAAAAATCAAACTGCTAGCCAAGTCAATAGATCTAAAGGGAGAAATGGAAGTTTACAGAGAGGTCCCTGATCTCATTGAAATACTTACTAGGAGTGCTAGGTCGAGTGTTAACAATAGACATGTCTATCCCGTAGCAACCTCCTGGCTTCTGCATGAGCAGTCTTTCACAAATCTTAAAAACTCACTAAAACCAAAATCGAACCAAAAAACTCTAATTCTGTTAAATAGATTTGCTATATCACAAATTAGCAGAGAATTCTTAGGTGTTTTCATGCTCTGTAAAACCCAGCAAGGAAATGTGGCCTTCTCTGCAGCTGTTTTACAGTTCTGTTACTCATGGAAGCCTGTAATTATTCTTCCTACACTGATAAAGTTGACTGGAACTCTGTAAAGCTAAGCCGTGTTTCTTGGCTGGTGGACTCAGCAGCTGAACAATGTAGGTGAAACCAGAGGTACTAATATATTTTTATTCCCTTACATTTCATACATGATGTGTTTTCTTTTTCACTCATCCTGGCAGACTCTTGCAGTCCCCAGCCCTTCTTGTGTCCCATGATAGGCAAGAGCAAGCCATGTCCTTCTCACAGCACTGTGTTTAGAGCCATGACTTGCTATGTGCAATATTTTTAGCTATCTGAAGTTTTCTTTATTAACAGAATAATATATATCCTGGACTGTCTTGTTACTGTTGGTGAATGGATTAATTATTTTTACATACATCTATTACAGAATCTTCTTTCTCTAAAAAAATTTTGACTGAAAGGGCATGTCAGTAATCTTCCCAGTGTGAAATAAAATGCCGTGAAAGAACACTGACAAACAGTTTAAATGTTCTCTTGACCGTCTGAAATTTTGCATGTCACCATTGTACTTGTGACCTTTGCTCTTCTTTTTCTTTTATGTTCTGTGAATGATTCATATTTTTCTCGTTGCTGCCAAAAACTCAGTTCTCAGTGCCAGTTCCTAAGCTATCATCCAGTTTCAACTTACTTTTTCTCATCTATAAAATAAGCTTGAACTATTGAATATCCCTATTTAATTTCTCACCCTAGGAAGTGGGTTAAAAATAGCTAACAGGTCTCACATAGCTATGAAGGAAACAGGTTGGGACTTTGAGACTGTAACCAGTTTAAATTACTACTTTTTCATGTTTTAACCTCTACTTACTCCCTGCTTGTCTTTGCCTCCTGTTCCCTCCACAATATTTTAATTCTTTAATTCTTTCTAAGTGTTCACTTTTCTTTCACAATAAGCTATGGAAAGAGAGCATGCAGAGACACTGACAAGATATATTTGTTTGTGACACATGATATAAAATGTGCTGTCCACTTTTTAATATCCTATTTTTGTGAAGGTAGTGTCTCAGGAACAACTGGTGAAAAATGGCCCTGGCTGGCTGAGAACCAGGATTGTATTATGTAATAATTAGGCAGTCATTTCTCCTGGAAGGTATTAATTTTTCCTGTGTATATAGAAACTTCAGGGCTTTGACCTAAGGTGCCTTTCACTTGAAATATCTTAGAATCGGAACAAAGATACTTAAAAACAAATATGACAATCAAGTATGAAGAAGTTTATAGGGTTAAAACATCAAAATACAGTACATTTTCAGTTTGATTCCTGTCCAGCAATTTTTTTGTTTTCTTTGGTAGACAACATGAAAGATAATCACTTGGTGTTTCTGCCTAGTAAAATTAAGGATTAATACCTATCAAAGAATTGCTATGGAAGCATATTTCAAGAAATGGTTATTTTCACTAGAATGCAAAATAAACTGAATCCCAGTGTTACTGTCTTTTGTCTAAGGGCTGTCCTTCAAATTCTGTCTTTTCTGCCTTTTTTTTTCCTCTGTGAATACTCATGGCAGATGGCTGGAGATGTGTATTTTGTTAAATCAAAGTAACACCAATAGCTACTATCACACCTTTTGAATATTCAGTTAAAAGCTTTATGCCTGGTCTACGGTTTACATCTGCATGCAATTCCAGATTCCTGTGTTATATGATTGATGTCTGGGGTATGGTACTTAAAGAAGTTAAACACAGAAGGAAGACAGAACAGGAACACCAAGACTCGAATTATTTACAGTTTTTTCTCACTTAGGAGTTAGGAGTTTGTTTGGGTTTTTTTTCCAGTCTAATCAAACCACTGTTTACCTCCTTTATGTTTTCCTTCTTAAAAAAAGTTTGAGTTTCAATGTTCTAGTTATCTTGCCTTGAGACGAGCCACAAGGTCTCTTATTTTTCATATTCAAGCAAAACCATACAAAATGAATACAAATCCTGAAGCTGCATGTGAATGTCAGTCCTACAGAGTGCCAAAAGTCTGTTGGCAATTTGCGTGAAAATGTCCCAGCTGTGAGCTTGCTGGCTCAGGTGCTTCCAGCTGTGCTGCTGCTGCTGCTGCTGTGGCTTGAAGTGCAGTGCAAGCTGCAAACTCTCCAAATCTGTGTAAATACTTAACTCAAAGCTGCACCGTGCCTTGGTGCTGTCTGCATGGTTACCATCCAATGCAGACAGAGCAGAGCTGGTTTTCCAGTTTCTACATTAGTTGTAGTCATACTTTTTATTACTGTGTAGACATATTGCTGTAAGGCTTTGTACCCTGCATGTAGTTGGTACAAACTAAATCAGGGAACATCAATTATTGTTCATTGCGTTCATTGTTGCTTTGCATTTCCTTTTACTCATGTTTTAGACATCTAATTCCATATAAAATAAGATGCTGTGGCAGGTTGTCTCTGTTTTACAAGGTTAAAGTTAAAAATAGTCATAATGAGATAACTGAAATGAGACCCTTCAAACATGAAAATAAAGAAAAGGAAAGTGTTTTTTAAGTTCCACTAATCTGAAATTGTGGAGCCTTGGTTCCACTTTCCTCCTACTCTCTCCCCACCACTGCTGAGTGATCAGATTGTCACTGTGGGAAAGGAAGAACTATTTCTGTAACATACTTTTTTTTTTCTACCTTTGATCACTTAGTTCTTTTTCAATACCTGTTATTAAAACAAAAATCTAGGAAAGATTGAGATAATTCAGTCACTGTGCATTCCTGCTAAACCGTATGTGGTGGAGATGACTGTCTTTTACTGGGTTCTGTGAAGCATTGATTTTCAAATGGCACTGATAAAATGACAGATTTCTGTTTTTTCAAAACTTTTGCTTAATAGTATTTTGGTTCTGGTTTTGGTTTTTTTTCTTTGTCTTTCAGTACAGAGATTGCTGGGAATGCAGGTAAAAGGAAAGACCCCTTGTGTCTCTGTCCATTCTCCATCTTTCTTTAAGGAAGAAAAACATATTCATCTCAATTGTTATGCTTTTGTTTTTGTTGCCTCTGATAAAGTCCAGTAAGCAGGCTGTGCTTATTCATTTTCTGGAAAAGGAGTAAGTTTTCTTAATTGATCCCTTTATCTGGCTGTGAGGCACAAAAGAAAGTATTTCAGATGCCATCTACCTAACAATTGCAATTTAGATTTGGAGTGCTCATTAAATTTTGGACATATATTATTCACCAGCTCATCTTAAAATAACACTGCAGATGCTGTGTTACCAAACACACTTTTTTGTAAAATTTTTATGGTTCTGATGGTGCTTTTTCTCCACATTTGATGTGTTCTCAGTGAACAACCTTTCTGTGATGTGCCATCCTATGCCATTTTTCATGTTCATTTTCCAGTTCCGTGCAAATACTGTTAACTACATTCTGTAAACTTTGTATGGGATTTAGTGGGATCTTGTAAAAAAGAAATGCTCTGGTTATGCTAAAGTTATCTAGTATTTCTGTAACAGCACAAAATAAGATGCAATGTGTATGAGGTGGCTTATGCTAATGATTTCTCACACTCTTACTCTCTTTACTTTGTTTTTTCTGTCTCCTTTGGTGGTCTCTGGTGCCTTCTGCGGTGACTCACTAAAATTTGGGTCCTATAGGTGCTATGTTGCTAACAGCTCCCTAATATAGTCTACTTTCGGTTTTATACAAGGTTTTTCATTACATGTATTTCAGCTCTTGCTCCCTAACTTTTCATAATGCCTTTCTGTGAACTTTCTTTGTGTCCTCCACCATTTCAGTTTTTAGTATGATAGTTGTTATCATTACATAATTGTTGATAGGAGAATATCTTTTAATTCAGCACAAACCTTTCTCTTGACTAATTGAGGGCTGTTCCCCTTTAAAATCTTCTGCAGTGAGAAGACTCCAGCTGCCCCTTTTCTAATTCTGAAATTGAGATAGTGTCTTCATCCATGAATTACAAACCTCATTTCAAAACAGTTTATGTCAGGTTAGAAGATGTTTATCAGGAGTGTCTGTGTGTCTACTTTTCTGTGTAGTTAAAACAGAGACTGCATTACCCCTAAGAACTGACCTCAGCAAAATCTTAGTAGGGAGAAAAAAATCAAAATAATATTAATGCATAGCAACTCCATTTAGGTAGTAAATAAATGTACTTATGGATTCCTCTTTGCACAGCCTTAGTCTGGCAGCAGAAGAAAGGGAAAAGTGAAGGAGAGAAGCAGTACTTCACACATACCAGGCTCTGCAGGTAGCTGGGCATGACAGTAAGAGGCGATTTTGTACAAAGGTGCTTCCCATGCCAACCATTTATTTTGCTTTCCTCAATGTGTTCCTCTGTGCTCATCAGTCTGGGCAAATTTAAAATCTAGATTTCTGGTTCAGAATTGTTGAGAAGCACACCAGGGATTGGTGCCACCAGAAAGGAAGAACATGGAGCAGAACAAAGTCCAAGGCCAGTAATGTCCACTTGGATACTCCTGAAGATAAGGTATTAGCAGTCCACTAAAGACTGAGGACACAATAGTCTCAATCCAGGAAAAGAAAGGGAAGGGAAGTGACAAAGTTGGGGTTGAAAAAGCAGTATATCCTTCCTGCTAAAAGTTTATGGGAGTAATTAAGACTTTTTTCAGTGCCAGGATCTGGTTTTGAAAACGGCCTTAATTAAGCTGCTTAATAGCAAGAAATGAGAAGCCATATCTAAATACAACAGAAATTACATGAAAACAGCTACTGAAGTCTCATAACCCTTGTAGCTGTAATTCTGTCAAAGAGATTTCCCTGGCATGACAACAGAGTTCTTACTAACGTGCCTACCTAGTCTGACATCTGAATTCTGCTTAATTAATATTGATGCACACCAGGAAAATGACATGAGAGAGATGCCTGCCTGAGGCTTCTCCAGAGCAACCTTTGTTATGTTGAGGGAGTGTTATAGCCATGAGTGTTTCTCAGGTGGAGGATTAGGAGGAGGGGTCATTTTTTATCTTGAGACCACTGGCATATCTCTTGGTGTCTCTGGGGCTCTTTGATTCTTCTTATTCATCCAGGACAAGATGAATACGATTACAGATGATATCTCCCTGTTTTTTTTTTCTCTTGTGATTACTCTACCACGCATCAGTCACTGCTGTTTGCCCCCTGTTCTTCAGGTTTCCATTTGACTATCCACATTGTTAATTCCTATCTGGCTGGCCTTTGGTCAGCTCCTTTTTTCTTTATGCATTGATACCTTCCATGCCTGTATTGAAAAACGTCACTGATGCTGTCACGAGACATTTTCTTCCTGTAGACTTTGGCCCATCCTCTTCAAAAAAAATAATATGTTGGCTCATCATAAGTCCCCAGTTACTTTCTCTGGGCTCCCCAAATATCCTGTCTTTTTGTACAATGATTGTTCAGAATAAAACCCCTCCTCATGCAATTTATTGATATATTTTTTCTTACAAACTTCAGATGGAAAGACTACTCAGGGTACAGTGAGTCATTCTCTTAAAGACTTTTTACTCCTCCACATAATTCAACTCCACCAGTGCATTGTCATCACCCTGGGTTACTTTCTCCATCACAACAATTATGTCCTTCTTATTTGCTTTCTTCAAACTGACAGAATGTTTTCCAAGTCTCTGAACTTGAAAATTAGACCAATATTTCCAATTCAACTCTGCTTCTTCTTTTAGAAATATCTCTATAAGTGATTTAATCACAACAAATGGAATTTCTTGTAAACAGTGGCGCAGAGTCACAGTACATGCATGCTTTCATCATATGTGGTCTGATTTTTAAACCACAGTGAATCATACTAAAGCATCCTTAAAGAAACTTGGATTAGTGTTTTCAGTCATTAATTTCAACAGCCTGCTCTAGCAAGTTGGATTTTAAAAGTCAAATCTCTCAATTGTGTTTCTTTGGCTATGTTTAGTAGCCTATACTTACAGGAGATTTTTAGCAACGTTTTTGGCAGCCAAGGAAATGAGACTGGAGAGAGACTTTGAAGAGCAGCATGGAGCTGTCACTGGGAGGAGGTGATCAGGTCTTCTGATCTGTGCCTACTCTTCAGGGGAGCTCTGTGTGTTGTTCTGAGCATCTGTTTCAGTATTGATTTCCATTGAGTCTTTTTCCCTAACCTGTTATTACTTTTCCATTAAGCATACTAACAAATCTCCCAGTTATATACAGTGAGAGCAAAGTTGAATCCTAAATTAAATAATTAAATTATTAAATTCAATTAGATGTTGTTCAGGATATTGTCTTGAAAGCTTTGGTTGAACGATCTTTTTCCTCTCCAGGAAGATATATTGCACCTCTCACTGTTATCTCCAGAGTAATATAATTATCTATTTAATACTTATGTGAGAGAAATAGCTCTTCAGACAATTGGTCATTCACATCTGTGACCACCAGTGAAATGGACTTGTGAATGTCAACCTGCTCTAATTATGTGCTGCTGGTAGTGAAACACATCATGATTTAATGTGATGTAGCAAATTAGAAACTCAAAGTAGGTAAAAATGACAAAGATAGTCATGAACTACTTCACTCAGAGAGTCTCTTTCTCATCCTATTTCCTACCTTTTATTGGAAAAAAATTTGCAATGACGGCAACCAAAAAAAAAAAAAACAAAACCAAAAAAAACCCCCAAAAACCAACAGAACACTTCACACCTCAACAACCTCAAGACTGCAGAATGTGAAAATATTAAAAAGGACATACTTTGAATGTGCCTTAAATTTTTGTGACTGAATGTAGATCCATAAAAAAGTCTTTGCATTTACGTCTCACTACATTAATTATAAAAAGTGTTTATATACCTGTTTTTAATTATATCTGAACCCCCACACGTATGTATGTTAACGGTGCTAAACAGATTTCTAAGACCTAACAGTGTCTGTGGGAACACACGCTTCAGAGAGCCCAATCCAATAGGTCATTAGAAAACATACTTGGATCATCATGTAAAAGACTGCTGGCAAAGGAGAAGATGGAGAAATATCCTTTACTTTAAATAAGGTGGCATTGTTTGGAGAGATCACTTGCTGTGTTGGAAACCCTGGTTCCTTTATGTCTCCATCCTCTATAGAGGTTTAAAGCCATGTGTCCCATAAATGCTCTAGTTACTGAGTTCTAGTGATTGCAGTTGCCCTAACTGGGCTTTGCAAGGAGCTGTGGTTCCTTCAGTCAATGTTTTCTCCTTCCATGCTTTATAGCAAATGGTTAGGCACTTCACTCTTGAAAAAATAAGGACACTTCAGTAAAAGTAGGTGCTTTCTTATTTTAAGGAATTAGATACCAAAGACTCTGAAAGAGGGCATGCTAAGTCATAAGATTCATGTTTGTTCATTTCACTGTCACTGCACACGCTGCTTTCTGTGGATCTTTTTCTGTTCAGTCTCCTTTTTGTATCATGGCTACAACTTCCACTAGACAGATGATACCTGGATCCCTGATAGGATAATGCTTAGTATAAATGCAATTTTCTGTCTAAACTTCAGTCTTCATCATTGAGCAGCTACTGCTCATGAAAATTCTTCTCTTTTTTAGAAGGGACACCTATGAAAGTTTGAAAATGCCTACCACTTTTGACCTCTTGAATCAATTTTAAATATGCCCATTGTCTGTCATATTTGACCATTTAAGAGACACGTTTTGAAGGCTTTGTGGTAGCATTTAGAAAGCCCTCAGGCTCACCAGCGCTTACATCTGGAAAACACGTGACTGTTTTCAGGCCCTGGGGTATAAACTGCCAAGATACCCCAAGGGTTTAGAATAGTCCCTGGCAGTGTAGGCTACAGCATTTGAACGGAAGAAGATTAGATCATTCTGTCTGACAAGAGTTTGGGCACTTGTAACCAATCCCAACAGTGCTATTCATTAGTGGCAGGCAACTGAAATGTGTTAAAATACTGCTGAAATAAAAATGTGTCAGAAATGGACACTGAAATGAATATTTAAGGCACTGTAAATGTGAATTCTGATAAATTTCTTCCTCATTGGTCATTCAGGTACAGCTTTTAATTGCTCTTTGCAGAAAGTTCATTTTGACCTTAAGTCACATTTTCTTCTCCCTTTTTTTACGTATTCTTTCTTAAAATTAGTGCCTATAGTATGTCTGTTGGTCATTCTCCTACTATAGTTCATGTGTAGAGTCCTTAAGTAATTTCAATTGTCTCTGAGTTTTTCAGGTGCTTTCTCAATTCAACAGACAAAGAAACAGTGTAATTTCTCAGTTTCTTCTCAGTGTAATTTCTCTCTGAGTGAGTAATTACTCTCACTCAGACAATGAGAATAGAAAGCAGCAAGGTTTTCCTGGTGTGAAAGCATGTTCATTAAATTACATTACACTTCTAAGTTATACTACTGCTTTCAGTAGTACTGCATGAATGATTGTGGTTGTGGGATCAAAGGCTCAAATCTTTATGCATTTGGAAACCATGATTATGTTTCTGTCCTAGAACACAATAAAAATCTAAACATAAGATTCAGTGGCTGATGGATAAATGACTGCAGGGATTTAATGTGAATTCATCTTAAAAACAGGCAGAGATTATTTTATTTTTCTGTGTAAGAATCTGGGTAGTAGTCTAAGTGACATTGATCATAGTATTCAAGGGAAACATAATTTCCCATGGAGCATTAAGGAAAAATGACTTATTTTGTGTTCCATATACAGTGAAAATCTTTTACATGAGACACCAAAAGGCACAAAGAAGAATAAAATACCACTACCAAGACTTGCTTTGCCTAACTGGAGCAGGAAACACTATTAATATCCTTTGATTCTCTTTGAGACAACCATATTTCTGCACAGAAGAAAACACAAGTTTTCTTTACTTGCACACATCAAGAAACCTGGATTAGGAAACTTAACAGCTCAACCTAGCATATCAAAATTACTGGAACAAACAATATATAATACAGGAACAAGCAGCATAAACTAGCAGTTGAGTAAATTTTATGGGTAAGGCCCTGGAGCACTGCATGCTGACAGAACTGACTCAATTAATCACTGGTAACCCCAAGTGAATTATGTTTTGACTTAAAAGGTTTGAATGAGGAGTTAAACCTGAATAGCACTTCAAATATTTGAGTTGTGATCACCCTACCCTAAATAGGTTCATAGATCTCAACTGTGGCAGTAAAAAAGATGCCGTTGTTTAGGCTATATTTATCATAGATCCATAGAGTTTAATGACAGAAGGAAGCACTGGATCACACTGGCTGATGTCCTGTACACCCTATTACCCAGATCTGTGAGTCTGTGTTGTGTATAGTATAGATGTTTTTGCATGCACAATAAATCCACTCCATTGGTCTCACCTTCTGCAGAAGAATCAAGGGTATATCTTGTGCTACAGTTTCATCAGAATTACTGCAATCAAGTGCTGGAGCATTTTTTGCAATGCAGTCCCCACAAGTTCATCCTGTAAAATAACCCCACGGTGCACCAAATTCTCTTTCATTACCTGCTGTCTCTCTTGATCTGAAAAATCCATGTCTGAGGAAATTTACAGTTGACTAGTGTATGGTTTTCCAAAGAGGACACATTAGGCAACAGCTGTGTTTAATTTCTATTTTTAATTTTTCTGATATCAGATTCTGAACACTAGTATACTTCTTTTCCTTTCCTTTTAGTGTCAGAGCTTCATCAGTATTCACTAATTTTTCCACAATAAAGACAGTTTTACTGCATACAAGTTGCCTTTCATTTCTCACCTGTGATGACATGACAGTTTAAATTATTTAAAACCCTTTTTTCCCCAAACTACAGACTGATTTTGTGTCTCTTGATCATCTTCAATTCTCAAAGCTCTTTTAAAAACACAAATATTGACAGTGGTTGTGTAATCTGAATTAGTTTGTTGTTAATTTCACTAAAGTCACAGTCAGGTGTGATTTCAGCTTGCTACTACTGATCACAGCTTTCTTTTCTATCTGTGGTTTTGGCATAGCATGACACTAGGAGTTACTACTGGGCCTTTTGTGCTTTCCCAGGAGGAATGTCTGATGTTTCTCATTAGCCAGGTGACCCAGTGTGAAAATGGGTCTTATTTGAATGGCCTGCTCTGATGTGGAGCTTCATCACAGGTGTTTGCTCTGTGTGATGGACCCCTCTTCGTTCTGTGTTTCCTTACGTGGAAAGAGCAGCTTTTCCAGCCAACACTACAAGCCAGCTCCCATTCAGTCAATACTGCTTACACTGTATCGCTCTGATTAGGTGAAGTATGGGCAAAGGGACCCCCCATGTGCCAGCAACCATGCCCTCACCTACTTGCCCCATACCACACAAATGTATCTCCTGTCATTTGTCCTTTTTGTTGACTTTTGTTTCCTCTGAATTTGTTACAGCAGTCCAGGTCCGCAGTAAAAAGTTAATAGTGCAAAGGAAGGTCATTTTACAGTGTTTTCCTGTCAATTCTCTTAAGGAAAGAAAGTTCCCTACTACTCTATGAGATTTCTGTAAATCTCTGTCTCTTGTTAGGTATTTCTCAGTTATCTCTTTCTTTTTTTTTCCCCGATAAAGTATGCATAAAATTATACTGTGTAGCACTGGCTACTTGATTAGTATGTCACAGGACACTAAATAAAATGCCTTGCAGAGTTTATGAGCTCTCCACTCCCCAAATTGTTATCTCCTAAAAGTACAAAATGAGACCTGGGAAGGACTCTATTCCATTTAAAAAGACTGTAACTCTTATTTTTCAAGACTCAACAGGGTTCTCTCCTTTCTTGCTCTGGCATCAACGTCATATTCAATAGCCCATTGAAGTGTAACTCATTCTTGCGCTATGCAAAGGCCAAATTTATTTTTCCTGTATATGATGTAGAATGATGGATTTGCCCTTTTGTATTAATATTTTCTGATAATTTCTTTTATTTTTGCTGGGGAATGAATAAAAGTCATACAGAGATCAGAGATGGGATAAAGGATGTGACCTCCTGCCAGGAAGCTTGAACTCCTTTTTCATGTGTTACTCGAGAATTGCTGCTGCTGATTTGCTGTGGGTGAGCAGTGTAGCAAGCGCCATAATGTTTTAGAAATATCCCGTGCTCATTTCTGCTGCTTGATGTGCAATGTGCAGCTTTTAGGAGAGTAAGTGCAGAAACTATTTTCAGGTGCATGAGAGGGCGGTGTTTGTCTCATCCTGCTGTGGAATGTTGTGATGTAAAATCAATGTAGCTTGCCATTGAGCAGTCCCATAACAATTATTGGCTTCATAACATCTTTTGCTCTGCAGTGTCTGAGACATATGTTGCATTACAGGCAAGTGGCCATTTCCATATGCAGATAAGTATCTAATCAGAGCAAAAAGGTACCCTCCTTGAAGCAGACAAAGTAGCTTGTTCCCACAGAAAGGCCAGCAGGAAACAGCTTCACAATCTGCAGCTGTTGAGAGTATCAGCAGTAGAATGTTCAAATGACAAAAGGGCACGTGGTGATCTTTACTTCAGTAAGATCCTCTATAGTTCCTACTACACACATTTTTTTATCATGTGATCTGTGCCACCTCTGGATAGTGCATGAAAAGGGGGATGAGTACATGGCTTTCTTTTTGTCTATTTTTCTAGACAGGAGAAGCTGAATAAATTTGAATGTAGTCGAGAGTCTTTATAGAAAATCCCCTCTGTGAAACACAATTCTGCACCAATACCCCTGTTAAAGATCTCTGTCAGTTGATTCTTAATCAATAGTGTGTGCATAAAGTGGGATTTGGCCTTTATAAAAACACATTAAATTTGCATTTGAAGTAAGTGCAATACATCAAGCATCTTCTTATGCCACCTTTTCTCACTTGGATCATGGTGTTGTACTTTGTAGTGAAAGGAGATAAAACATTTCTTTTGAACACTGGTTTGGAAGGGGCTCTTTTGTTTGAGCTCCAGACTAATATGCAGCCTGTCCTGTTAAAAAGTATGGGAGTTGTAAAGCAACTGTGGCAAGATCAGCATCAGGGAAGAGTCACAACAGGACTGGGACAGAGATACGGCTCATTATCCCAGCACAGCAAAAAATCTCATCTCCAGCCTTGCCGAGGCAGAAAGGGAAAGGGAAGTGATGATCCCTCTGGAATCTGGCTATTAACAGCTATCTGGACTGTATGAGCTCCTTTAAACAGGACAACTTGCCTCGGAGGAACTTCCTCCCCAGGAGTGCTGTGATGATGAAATGTACTGAAGCTCTTTGGAAAATTCTTTTCGTATAAGGTCTCATTTACACAACAGATGGGATGTGTAGCTGATCGAGGGTCAGCAGCACGCTGGCATGCCATGCTGGGATGCTGTCTGGCTGCAGACAGAAGCAATCTCCCACCAGTGTTGAATCAGAACAGACACCTGAGACTCGTTACTGAACGGTGACAACCAGATGCTGGCCATGATTTGGGCCTTTCAGTCTCCATCTAGAACACATTGTTGGTGTAAGTTGCTAGCCATGTGCTACACTTTTGTAAGTTTTCTTAAGAAGGAAAATAATTTTTTAATGGTTTTATCAGGCCTGATTCCATTGTGCATAAACAGGTGAAAGGACAAAAATATTTACATGAAGGAATAAATGTATTTTCTCTTGGTAAAAAAAAGGCATGAAGCCTGTTCCACTGTCTGTGTAGGAATGAAATATGCAGTAAATTTGCAGCAAAATAAACCAGTCCTATGATCTTGAATCAAAGAAGCATAACTCAATAGTTTAATGTGAGTTGATTTTGTAATATTTACAGCAATAAAACATGAACATTGCTAATTTTGCAAACTTATGAAAAGTCCCTTTTCTGATATAAGGCAATCATAGAGTATGAACTGAGGTTTGAAATTCCTCTGTTGTCTGTGTACATGGTTGCTATTGCTTGTTTTGGCAAGAGAGATGGAGGTGTTCCAAGGACTGGGATATAAGTTCTGGATCATTGACTACATTTCAAAGAAGTTTGGCCATAATTAAATAGTGTGCTTCACTTCCTTGCTTACAGAAAAATAAGAAATGTTGCTTCTCTGGGAGCAGCTCCCTCCACTCACTCAAATGTGGCTTTGTTAGAGATAATGGTCTTATGGCTAGAGCATGAAATAGGCTAGCACAGGAGTATCTGCTACTCAGTCCTCATCCACAGGCAAATGGGAATGGTGGAATGGGACAAAGAACGCGGAGCTTGTGGTCTGGTCATACCAAGCATTGTTTTTTAATTGGAGGACTAGGCATTAAGATGTTAAACATATTTTTCAGGTATATCACAGTTTTTGTGATAATCGTAACACCTTCGTTTTCCTAATGTGGTGTAAGTCTGATGTAAATAGTTAAAATTGTCCAAGGGAATCTGTCCAGTTCTACATCATTTATGTAACCTACAGCACCAATAGAGGAGTGGCCAAAACTTTTGTAGGTGATGGTGATAAGAGGCTGAGAGAGAAGAACCTCTTCTACAAGCACCATTATTTGGAAGAGGATGACTATCCACTAAGATTTGGCTTGGACTTGTGTCACAGGCTCAACTTTTCTTTTCTTAGAAATTATTCCTTTCTAAGACTCTGATTCTTCCACCATGTAGCTTACGGTGCTGTTTAATTGTTGTTTCTGTGTAATTTGAAATACAAATTTTGTAAGTAGGGTATGCATAATTTCTCGAAAGTGCATTCTCTGTGCTGCTATGCTGCACCAGATCATTTGTGTGTTATGGTTACCTTCTAAAACTACTAGTTGTCATGGTTTAGGAATAGTACTCCCCAATTCAGTGGTATAAAACAAAAAAAAAAAGGCTTACATAGAAAGTAAAACAGTACTGGACAATTTTGCCCACCATGATTTTTCTCCCAACAAGAAATGAGAGAGACAATGCTTTACTCCTGCCCCTGGCAAGTGACCTGAGAAAGTACTGAATAACATTAGAGTCTGGCCATGTTCCCCTCCTGGCTATTCTAAAAAATTAACCCTGTCCTGGCTGAATCCAGGACAGTAGTGAAATCTGAGTTCATTAGAAATATAATTCAACTCTCCTTTATCTTATCTATGGAATGTTCTCTAGGACATACAGGCCTGAAATAAGACCCTTTACAAACTTTTTATATAATTCTGAAAAAATTGCAAGAAAATATCTTTGATCTATTTAATGAAGGCTCTTCAGATTTTTCATTTGGAACAACAAGCATTTGTCATATTAAAATAAACCAACAAAGCAAAACCAAAAACCATCTCAAACCAAAGCCCAGCAATCTGTACAAAGTCAATATCAGAAGAAAAATTGGCTTGAGAAGCTGAGCTGTCAGTGCTGAGCTCAGTGATATAGAAAAAGTATCTATTTAAACCTCCTGCTCTCTGAACAGATGCTATTTACTTTGCAGAAGGACCTTTTTCAACCTTTGTTTTTAAGTCTCAGACTCTTTGGTTCTTCAATAAGAGCTCACCTGTTTAGAAACCACTCCAGCTATACTTCACTGTACACTACACTGAAGCCTTCAAACAGTACTGTTGTTTAGACCAAACGTATGGTCAGTAATTCTGTCAGCCCTTCATCCATTGAGGTCGTAAAAGAAAGAATAACAGCAGTTCCAGGACTCCCTCACACCGCCCCTGAATGTCTGCTCGTCTGTCATTCATTCTGCAATCTGTCCTTTTCAAGTCAACAGGCATTAATTCCTTGTAAAATCTGCCAATTTTAATTCTGATTTTTAAATTTTTTTAAAAAAAATATTTCCCAGCATATTTGGCATCACAGTGATTTCAAAAGTTAGATTCAAAACATAAGGGACTCATGGGCCTCTCTCAAAGAGGCAAAGCTTCTGTCTACATTGTTTCAAGAGAAAACACTCAGCTGCTTCATCTGTCAGTCATTCTCTTCCAGGAGAAGAAAGTACAGGCACTAACAAGAAAATGAGATTTCTCTCTGAAAGCAAAAAGTAAAAACTTGAAGCTTTTTTATCTCCTCCTATGATCTTCCATGATCTGTCTCTTGCTGGCAGTAAGGACATAGTTCTAAAAGCAGGGAACTGGACGAGCTTGTTTTTTTGTGCTAAACTTCCACTGCTGACATAGAGAAAGTACGGAGATATAAAAACAAAAAAGAAAAAAAAAAAGAAAACAGAAGAAAGGAAGATCATATATGCCTATACTTCCTGACTGAGAACAGAACTCAAAGGTATTGCTCATTTTGGTAGCAGCACCACTGAGGATTGTTCCCCAACCAGTTCAGCGTCTAAGGGTACTCTAGTCCCTACGTTTAATACAACTTCTTTATCCCCAAATATAACAATTGCAATGCTGAGACAGGCTCTACATTATCATCCTAAACTTACTTCATCATTCTAAAAATGACTGTAGTAATTTATTGCTGGTGCAAGTTATTCCCTCTTCAGAACTATCCATAGTAAATATACTGCTGAGTTTATCAAAGTGTAGAAACAAATGTTCTTCCCATTTATCTGCAGTGTGCTGCTAATTAAAATCGCCTAATAATCCTGTGGCCTCAGGTTTCAAGTACTCTCAGATAGGTTTTTAGGGACAGATATGATGAACATTCAATAAGCAAAGAAGACACAAATCTTGAATCATGAGGACATGCCCTGCAGCTTTTCCCAAGAACCCTTCATCTTCATCATAGTGACATGAGTACACCCTGTTCTGCTCTTACATTGCTCCCAACTGATCTCAAATCTTTGCAAGTGGTGCCATCCATAGCTGGTACTACCCTGAAGACTGAAAAATCAATGATCAGAGAAAAAGAGCCATCAATTACCAACCCATTTAGGTCCTGGAGACAAGTTAGCGATGTGTTTTAGAGAAGACATCTTGAAGTCATTTTAAAATGACACCAGGTACTATCATTCCAGATGCAAAGAAAACTAAACAGCTTTCTCTAATGACAGCTGTTCCCAAGAACAAATGACTCCAAAGGCCAGACTAAAATAAGTAAAGTACTCCTCTATTTCAGTCCAATTGTGCCTGGCAAACTAACATTATGTAAATACTGCCTACTGACAGAACAAAGCATCTGCCTTTGTGAACAGATTTCAGTCTCAAGCTAAATAATACAAGGCTTCATTTTCTGAAGGGTATTTACATTTCCGTGAGTAACACTGGAAGTTTAGTCCTTACAATTACTTATTTTTCCATACAATTTGCCATAATGATTGTGATGATAAAGGGTTCTTCAAAACTTCTGAAGAGAACTCAGTGCAGTTTTTCTCCTTTGAAGGCAGAAGTCTTTCAAGCAGCTTAGCATATTGAATGCAAAGTCCTAAGAAAAATATCTGCCCAAATATGTCTTGGTCTTTTGGTGAAGGCCCTTCAAACATCAGAGCCAGACAACTACAGAGTACCTACATGTTTGCAGTGAAAAACCAACTGGTTATGTTTTAAGAAAATAGTTTTCCTTTTAAAAAACTGCCATCATTTACAAAGGCAACCAATCTGTGAGATAACAAAGATAGCCTAAGGTGATACGTGGAAGAACAGTGACAGGTTTTTTCAGTGTCTTCATATTTCATGCATACCTTTCTTTTAGGTTTGAGATAGAATAATCTTTAGCCAGGCCCTAGAATTCATCTCTTTTGGGCATCCTCATCAATTACAGATTTTTTTTGTGTTTTTTTCATCCTTTTCATGGATGTCTTAGCATGAAAAATAACATGTGAAAAACTATAACCTTGCTTAATTGGATACCTGACTGGTCAGTAACGTGTTTTGTAAATCAAGGGGAAAAGTCCATTTGTGACAATTAATTTCTCCAAAATAGAAATACAAATACTTATTTCTGGTTTTGGCTTGAGAAAACTGGACTCAGTCTCAAGATAGTTTCCTCCTTTGTCTTTTTATAATGCTAAGGACACTTTTTAGCTCCCTTCCAGATGCATGCTTCCATACTGTGATCTCTTTCTTTCCCATAAAATGTCTGTGATTCACAGCAAAGTAGTAGTCAGACTCTCCCTGGTGCTAAAGATGTTTACAGAAAGTGTTCATCAACTACTTGTGCATATGGAGTTAATGCAGTTAAGTCTCTACAATTACTTACTCAAAACCATAGATTTCTGGGCAGCACTACAATCCTTGAACTTTGGTTTTGTTACAAACAGCTGAATCGGATGAGAAACTGAAGCAAATTGTCACTGGAGTTCAAATGGACTACAAATAGCAATTGCATACCTTCCAGAGGAGAGATTTCCAGTCCATCTGGACAGTCATCTGTAACCTCAAGATAAATCTGTCAGAGACAGATTTCAGACTGTTTCAGACTGTTACACCACATGTCAGCTTGCACTCATGCAGTGCCTGAAGCCAAACCTCACCCTTCCTCCTCTGCAGGGCTGGCAGAGGTTGGTCTATCAAGTTGTGGAATGCCAAACAGCTATATATGTCTCCTGTCTTGGCTTAAACTGATAATGTTCGAAAAGATGCATCCTTCTCTCAAAACCTCTGTTGCTGGCTTACATAAAGAGTTTCTCACTGGGACCATTAGATCCCTGCTACATGATCCCTGCTACGTGAATCCAGATGGAGACAATACATGAACATTGAAGGCAAGAAATCAGTGGAAGACATTCTGTCTTTTAAAATTTCCATAGACCAGATGTTCCCAGAAAATACATCCCTAAGTCATTGTATGCATAAATATGAAAGAGCCTGTTAGGGTTGGTTTGTTTTGTTTTTTTTTTTTTCCCCAAAGCAATGGCTGGCAACAATTTATATTCTGTTTTCCTTTCAGGAAACATTTTCTTGTCAATTTATGCTCTCTTTCATGATTCGTCCTTGGATCAATCAATCAGCCCTAAGTCCATTAAAGACCTATTCACTATCAAAATATCTCAAGTGTTTTGTTTCATTTTGTTTTGTTTTGTTTCTGCAGAAAGACACTGATCTCAGAACACTTGCAAATACAAGGAATAAGGCATTATGCATGAGTTTCCTCTGATCCCCTACCAGAGTATAAGAAAAAGGAGAAGGAAGGAATTTGACTACATTTATCCTAATAGCTTCTAAGTGTCTGGGACAATTGTACCTAACGTATTTCTTGCAATTCATCCCAGCCTCTATAAACAAAAGAGAGGAATATTTTCCATGTAGCTTGAGATGAAATAGGTATAATCCTGAGCTTTCATTGCCTGAGAAAGCCTAATCAGTGCAATGCAAATCAGGCCATGACACTGACTACTTCATCAGGAATTAGCTATCAGAAGAAACAATCCCAAGGTGTATAATAAGAGAGGCTTTTACCTCCCTCCTTACGACTAGATACTTTCTTAATGCTCTACCTGTAAATTTTCTGGAGATGTGTATTTATTTAAGTTATGACACTTGCTGGAAAACCCATGCTTCCTAACTCCACCTTATTTTTACTGTTTTTTTTTCCCTAATTACTAGTATTCTTCTTTGAGATGCAGAATACCCAATATACACTTATTTTTATCACTAAAGGATATGTTTGCTTCTAGGAAACATTATTCTTATAGAAATAGGTTTCAGGATTACATCTCTATATGAAGTTACGTCACCTTATGTAAGAGGATTTGCAAGTGTATAGAAGTAAGTATCACAGTCTAAGATAATAAAAAAAGCATAGTAATGGAAGTTATATGAGACTGCGAACAGAAAAGCTGGATTTCACAGCAGAGATCATGAGTAAGATACAGAGAGAGGATGTAAAAGCCTGAACCTGCAATACATGCCCAATAGATCCAGGCTACTGCAGTTCCTCTAAAAGAAAGCTTATGGAGAGCATGGACAACAGGGAGCACTAAGATTAAAACACCCAAATAACCTATGCAAATAAAAATAGGCTTCTATTCAGTAGCAAACACTTCTTTAATCACTTCTTGTATGAGACACATCACACTCACAGGTATGCTGGAATGAAAGTTGTGGAAGTAGACTTAGGCTCTTAAGTTTTGGAAACAGGAATGAAATGACAAATCAGTTAAAATATTAATGAATTCAAGGATTAAGGAAATATGTGGCATCTGACACAAGGCAGACCAGCTGAATTGCCTAGAAGGCCTGAATGATTGGAAAGTTAATTGGTAACTTATGTACCGTCTCTGTTCATTATTAGAAGATTTTTTTCAGGAAAAAGAGAGAAACATACTTCACCAAAAAGGCCTTCACTTTTATTTGCAAATTGATGATGCAAAACCTACTGAGGATATGCAGTCCAGGAAACATCTGGTTCTGTCCTTCTGACACATTTTGTGAAGTCTGCCAACATAATTTATACATAATTATACTAGTTTTAGCAGGACTACTGCCTCTGCAACTCTAATGAGAACAAATATATTGCAATGTTGGCAGACATTTGTGCTTTTCTAAACTTTCTGAACTACAATGCTTCTGCAAGAATCTAGCTTAGGAATTTATTTGCTGGGTTGCATCATTCCATTTCTGTGTGATACAATAAAAGTATTAATTTTGTCATCATTATTTTTCTTAGGACACCCAAGCTCAGATCAGGCACTCAGTACATAATAGAGCATATTGTCCATCCAAAATAAAGGGTAAAAATCTGAAGACAAACCAGCATTCCAGGAGATTAGGGGACAATGTCAATTAAATGTGCTTTTCTTCAACACAATAACAGATTAATAATTATCAGTTGTTTTTTGGGGAGGATTATTATGCACTACAGCAAAGATATGTGCATGAAGGGACCAGGGAAGAGAAAAGCCTAAAATTATGTATATTTATGGGGAGCTTTTCGACTAAATAAGCAGATAAGGAAATAGGTGGTCTAATTAAAGCTTGAACCTTGTTCCTAGATAATAAGGGAAAAATTATTCATAGAATGAAAAGAGCTTTTGATTTCTTTAAAGATGATTTTTTTTTTGTTAGTTGTGATGGTTACCATCAACCTTGCAAAGAGTTGCATGAGCAAATCAAACTGGTGGGTTTTGAAGACGGTCTTGGCAGCAGTGTATAAATAGATGTGATCAGGACAAAAATCCCTTTTCTGAGGCCAAGATGTTATAGTAAGTGAGCTGTAAAATAACTGTGACCTTAATGAAAACTTTAACAGCATGACTGGATGAAAAAGGCCAAGTTTCAGAGATGGTTCTGTGAGCATAGTAAAGAGTCTAAATTAAACTTGGCATCCAAGTTATGGATGTTTGAAGCTAGCAGGACAGAAAGAGTCTTTTCAGAATGTGGAGAAGAGGCAGGGAAGAGATGGCTTGAAGAAGAGAGATAGCACTCTGTTTTAGCTGTACTGAACTTGAGATGACAGCCAAGGGCATATGAACAAGGCATGCCTTGATCTTACCCTAAGAAGGTAATATTTTGGGGAAGAGAAGTCTGGAATGCAGCAGTATCTGAGATATTCAGGTAAAGATGATAAGGGAGTTTGTAAGTGAGATGAAACCATGAGGGAATCAGAAAGAAAGGGACAAGAAGTATTGGAAGTGCAGAAAATGTGACCTATAAGGAAATGATGAAAGAATAAAGACATTTTTTTCCTTTAAAAAGAAAAAAGAAAGTTTTGTTACAGTCTACATAAGCATTAAGGGTAACTGGAAAATAGAGAAAATAAACTGCTGCCAATCACAACTGGGAAAAGAACATGTCAGTTTAAGGTAAAGGAGTACAAAAATCTTTGCAATAATATGGGTAGAAATCCACAAAGACTGTGATGTATCCTTAGCTGTGTGTTTTTAGAAACAGGTACATATCTGCCAAGAAAAACAGGTACCAAAGCTAGCTACAGATGAATTTACCAAGGTAAGATGGTTCTAATGGTTTCTTGCAGTCTCTTCCAAATTTGACAAAATTGAAGGTCCATGAAAAGTCTAAAAATGGGACACCTTTCATGTACTCTTTGTCCTTTGAGATGTTCCTATGCATCCATTATGTGTGGGTTACACTGATATTTAGGACTTTTTCCCATCTAATGATGGGAAAGGCTAAACTGATAATGATTTGAAAGGCTAGGCGATACTTATGAACTTCTGTAGTCATTAACCAAAAAATATGATTTTTGCCATCAATAGCAGAAGGTCACAGTCTTGGTGGGCACCTGGCAAGGTGGGGGCTTGGGACGTGTCTGGCTATGCCTTGGTGGGATCTGGTTTTAGCTGTGGTAGAAATTGCCTGGTTGACATGGGCCTGATGCTTGCCTACATTGGCTTAATTTTGGGAATGCCCAGGTTTGGGGTGTAGTCACTTAGATTTTTCTGTATATTTTCTGATTTTTATTATTATCATCGTCATCATCGTTACTATTATAAATTCTAGTAATATTTTTACTAGATGATTTAGATAACAATTAGGCTTATCATAAATGGCTAGTTGCATGTATGTGGTATATTGCCTCTTGCCTGTAAGCATAATCTTTTCATATAAGAGTCTCATGCCTTCCTCTGATTCAGAATTGCTCAATTTATTCAATACATTATGGCTGTAGTTTTGATTGGATACTTTATGGATAAGAGAGAGAGTTTTAGTGCCATATTCCTAAGATAGGGTATAAAAATTCTTTGAACATTGAAGAACTGGGACCTGGATATGTGTGGGTATTTTCTGTGGCACTTCTATTTATTCATGAAAAACTTTGTAGCCTTAAACAGTGGGGCTAGAAGCTTGTTACATCATGACTGATGTATAAATTTTTGGAGCCTTTACAGTATGAAGAGCCAGAATTCTTCCACAGAGGCCACAACGAATTAAACTGATAAAAAGGAACAATTTATCTTAAAAGCCAAGCCTTGTCCTCTGGCTACTTGTTAAACATAGAATTTGACTCCCAAATCCATGCAGATTTTTTCTTAAATTTCTGAATAATGGGAAAGGAAATGCAGACAGCTGTAAAACCACTGTATCTACTGGAAAAAATGACCTAGTCACGCTTTCATAGTCATTAACTGAATCCCTGAAAACAGGAATTATAAGAAGATAATCCAGTGCCTTGAAGGGATATTAATCCTGGTTTTCTGTTTATTTTCATCAATATTCTGTTTTCTTCTAATTTTTGCAACTTTTTATGTTTCTCCTTTTGTTTGTAAAGATTTATGCCAATTTTTTTCAATTTGTTAAAAAGGCAGAGGGGTCTATTACACAAAGAATTTAATTAAGATTTCCACAAAAACAATTATTTCTTCATCCACTATTTTTTTCATCATGACTTCTTCAATTAGTTTTCCTTATTTACCTCAGATAGTAGAGACAGGACTTTGGAAATTGTATTTTTATATAAATTAATTAACTCATATCATTTGCTTTGTTAAAATGAAGGAAAAAATGGGGAAGTGTCAACCTATTATCTATGAGGTAAGGATGTCTGAAATTTTAATATTTAGCAGACATTGATGAAAAGCATTATATTATGTGTTCCTTACTTATTTTAAATTGTGGCCAGTTATAGCTGTAACCAGAAGCTGAAATGAGCTGCAAGCTGTGAGCTGGTCTGGCACTGTGCATTCACACTTAATTGCAGCAGTTTCCTTCTGTGGGGCTGCTACGGGCAGGCTGCTTACCCCAGACCAACTGCAGTAGTTCTTGTGGCTTCCTCAGATCTGCTAGCTGGAAGCGTGGGTGAGGCTTTGGAGTGAAGAGCGGGCTTCTGCAGTGGACTTGAAAGGTGTTTATTGTTGCAGCTCCACATGCAAAAGGCAAGGCTCGGCCTGTCCTTCTCCCTTATGTACCCCAGGACACAGCCTGAGTCCACAGGAGAATTCAGGCCAATGGATGGGAAGGGGTTGGGAGGTTCTAGAGTGGGACACTTAGCAGGACAATTGAAGAGGGCAGGTGCCTGAGCACCTGGCCAAATCGGAGATGATCTCTCTTCAAGTTTCCAGGGTGATTGACAAGGGGCTCCCCTCTGGGAGATCAGATCCCCAAGGGGATCAGGGAATGGGTGAGAGGATTCGGGAAGGGACATACCAAGTACAAAATAAATAAATTACATATAAAACTTTGAAAGGCTTAATCATGCACTGCAACACTTAATTGTTTTCACTGGTCAGTTCTGCCATTGTACTGCTTGCAGTTCTTCAGAAATCTCAGCAGAGCTCTAGAAATAACAAGATTCACTGACCGACCATTGTTGAAAACCCTTGAATGCCAATTGTACTTCTGGCTTATATTTCTTTGTCAAAACATCAAACTCAAAAAGGTCTTGTCAGTATTCATCATCCGGTCTTAAACTTGTGGCACAAAATGGTCACTTCAAACTGAATTGGCAATAGTCTCTTACATTCTGACTGATCAAAGAAATAATCCAAGTCGTAGAAAATTGTTTGTAAACCAAAACTCTCTGTGTAAAGGCGATCATCAGGAAAAGTTCTGTAGGTTTTTTCCAACTCCACCAAAGACCAATGGAATGCTGTTTTCATTTCTAGGCATAGCATTTTGTTGCATTTTTCTCAAGTGCTTGTAATTTTAGCTTTTCTGTTTAATACAATCTGATGAAAATTCATCTGTTATTCTTCGTGTACTGCAAGAGGTACTTAAGCACATGCAGATGATATGGAGTTATTTTGGGTAGCAAAGATGAAGAGCAACAACAAATTCTGCCAAAAGACCTCAGAATATGGAGTGAATGGATGATAAGAGAGGAGGTGAAATTCCATGTATGCAACCATAATGGGACACACAGAGAAGGAAGCAATCCTAACTTCACAAGTGATGGCTCCTGAACTTGCTGTTGTCACTCAGGAACAAGATACTGGAATTTCAATAGTTACTTTTGTGAAAACATCAGCTCAGTTCTCAGTGGTGGTCAAAATAAGTACTGAATATTAGGAAAAGGATAGAGAACAACCAAGATAACCTCCTATTGCTTCTATCTAAGGTTTGGTACTATGCAAATCCATAGCATGCCTAAGCCTAAAAGGCTGTTTACACTTTTGATTCCTCCTGTTTCAGGACAGACAGAAAATTGAGATACGGAGAAGTGTATGTGGTCTGGAGAGGGCAAATAGGTAATGACTAATTGCTTGGCCTTATGATACAATGATGAGAGAAATTAGGTGGGAACCTGTTCAAAACAAAAAGGAGTGGTGGACCCTTTCAAAGCACACCTCAGCTGTGGCCTTCCTCAGCTTAAGAGGCTGTAGATGCATCAGTGATGGAAGAAATTTTGGAAACACAGGTCTATGAAGGACTGTATGAATTTACTGAGATCCAGCATTACTGGATGTCTGTAAGCCATTAATCATTGATGGGAAGCTGTATGCTTGCCTTGCTTAACTCCTTCTTAATAATCTCCTATGGGTGACCATCAGAGACAGGTTAATTCGGCCAGATAGACCACTGCCCTATTCCATCTCTTACACCAAAGAATTTAAGTGCTCTGGGTGGAGGGACTATCTGAATATTGTTGGCAAAGGGTGGGTGGATTTCAGGAATAGCACTGAGGAAACATTTTATTATTTGATTGACACAATGAAGGGCAACAGAATTTTGCCTTTTCTTTTTTCCTTACCCTTCAGTTTGGTTTTTTTTTAATCCTTCTGCTTTTCCTCATCTGCTTGCTTTCAATCTCTGTTTCTCTTTACATTATTTTTCCTTTGTACCAAACAATCCTCCAGTTCTAAAGAAAAACAGGGCTAAAAAAAGTAAGCAGCCACACTGGTGAATAAACTCTGTGAAGCATTTCCAGCTTCCCTTCTTTGTTCTTGGTTCTCTACTGTGGAGCTGAGCTCAGAGTCTGTGTTCTCCCAGCTATCAGACAAAATCAGGAGATGCCATAGGGTGAGATTTGAAGAGAGTTATAATTCTTGTTTAATGTTGTTCTCTCTTATTAATATCTACTGAAGAACTTGCAGTTTGTTGTTTGTTCATCAGTAGTTTAGAGATCAGGTTAAAAAGTAGTTCCAGATCAACAGCACTGTCTGAGCTCCTGGTCCAGCATTGGTGGGATGTTGGTGGAGTCAGTCTTGTTTATGCTGGATCTGTTGTGCTTTCACTGTGTCTTCAGTGTTAAGATAGCAATAACAAACATTTGGAGGGATAATTTTTTTCTGTTTTGATCCAGACAGTGGTGCAAGCCTCTTGTTTTTTTTCCAAGATGAAGCTTTTCTAATCAGGTCACCTTGAATTGAACTAACATAAACAAGTGGGGTATTGATGAATTTTCAGAAGTGCTGTACTGCATTCTTTCAAGTGGGTGGAATTGAAGTTGTCCCATGACAAGCTCCATTGAAAATCCAGAATCTAATTACTAATCTTTTTAGAAAGTGCTTTAAATGATATATACTTAGCACAACATTTCCCTCCTTCTCTATTATAAAATAGTCAAAAGGACTTTGGTAAAAGGGAATGTGTTTGAAATGAGATATGACATGTTAATTTGGCCTCTACTCCTCTGCCTTGGCACTGGAATAGCAATTTATTGGCAAGTTAAAACATTCTCTTTTAGCTTCTTATGACCCAAACTCGTTTGAGCCCCCAAGCCATCAGTCTTTCTTCATTTACCCTTTCTTCCCTGAGGCCACTGCTACTGGTTTTATAACAAGCAGGGTCTGGTATCATCAAACCCAGCTGTACACATGCTGAATGATTGCTGTGACATAAATTACATTTCCACAGGCTTTAGTAAAATGCATTTTCATTTATAATATTACCAGAAAAAAACCCTCAAAACAATCAACAAGACTTGTTCTTCAGCACTTCTAGTTACAAGGAAGGGAGTTATAAGAAAAAGAAGACAATAAATACCAAGGAAAGGTGTATGTTTGTTAGGTAATTAATTTCTGAGAAACCAAATATGCCCTTAAGGATATTTTAATCAGATATAGTTAGACACTCCATTCCTAGGTCTTGGCAGTGTAAAGGGATTCTCAGATCTCTATATCTGATTATAATAGCTGAACATCTTTTTTTCTCATCAGATTTGTAGAGTTTATCTGTAGCAGCCTCCACAGAAAATCACAGTGTGTAACTTTCTATCAAACAGAAGGACTGTCATTGATTTTTTTTTTGCTATAACATTAATGCTGTTGGTAGGTCCAAATGAAACCAGAGTCCTGTTGTGCTAACCACTGAGTAAATACACAGAGTTATGAACTCTACGGTTTCCTCAGGTATGGTATTTGTAGATGACAACATATTATCAGCAGTAACTGGTATTGCAGTGCTCTTAAATAGATAAAAACCCCCAGTATGCTTGATGTTGAACAGTTAGGCAACATAGGATATATGTAAGTTACTTGTATTTTTAGATTATTGATCTGAATTTGAGAACTGAAAGGAAAGCTATCATTTAAAATGAAAAGATTCAATTTTTGTTTTCTTTCATGATGTCAACTAACAAATCCAAGGAGTATTTTTGCACACTCTAAGTTCTTCCCTGCTGATTTTTCAGTTGTATTTGCTATGCAGAATGTGCATTTGAATTCTGGCTTGTGTGGTTCTTCATAGGGAGTTCAAACAGAATGTAATTGATTCAGGTTTAAAGGATACTTTTCATGCTGTGTCACTTTTAAGAGTTGCAGTGTACTGCAAGATGCCACTAAATACAGCAGGAACTTTGAGCTTTATTTATTTATATTATCTATAAGTTTTCCTCTAATTGCAAATCCCACTGATGTGCAAGAAAATTGCAGGCACTTCATTTCCTTAAAAGGCTCTTTGCTGTACCAACCCAGAAATGCTACAACCCATTCTTGCTCTCACTCAAGTCAGAAAAAATAGTATTTCCCGAGTATTTGCTGTTGAACAAAACTTCAAAATGCTTACAGGTGTTCTTACTGCATCTAGTGAGGAACAATCCTGTTTAATCAGCCAAGGGGCAAGCTTTGCCTGACAATCTGCTGTAAGGAATATCTAGGGCATTCCTGATGGCAGCTCCATGTCTGCTGAACCTGGGAACATCCATTAAATGTTGAGTACAAGTGTTTGGAAATTAACTTCCTCAAACATTGTGAAATGAAATGGCAAAACAGCAGCATTCTGTCCATTCGCATTGCTTTTGATCACAGCAGCAGAGTGAAAGTGTTTATGACCATACAAAATTTTTCCAGTTCATACAATTTTTCCCTCAAATAATAGAACATCTCCCCAGTTTCCTCCGTAAAACAAAAGAAGTAACAATGTGAATAGTCTAGAAAACTTCAGGCAAAATCTGAGGTCCTTTACTGAACAACCTGAAGATGTAAAAAGGAAATAGAATTGACTATACCGTATGTCTAGGGGAGCTGGTCTGTGCTTATTTTCTGCTAAGATGCCAGAGGACATGGTGGAAGCAGCAAGATTATGAGGGATGGAGGAACATAGTTCACACTTCTTCCAGGGTATGGAAAGCAGGAGGAGCTTAGGGTGCCACCATTCAGACATAGGAGACAGCCAAGGGAAAACATTCTTCACTTACCTTTCCACAGAGCTTCTTGCTTCCATGTGCAACTACTGTGACATTGCATGTGCTTTTGTCTCATGTAAAACTCTCCCAGTAGCTGATGCTAATGAATATGTGTCAGTTTTTTTGGGGTCTTTTTTTTGGTTACATGATTTATTATGCTATAACCAGAAACTGCCAGTTGTCTGCCATGCTGAGTGACTGCTTACTACCGTCCCATGCATATACACTTTGGAATGAACATGTCTCTTCCCTTGTGCTAGTTCCACTTTTACTCAAAATGAACAGCTTTGGGGAGACTTTCTTTCAGAAAAGCCCTTAACTTTTGAATTAGTTTTTATCTCCTGGTCCAAGTCGCTGTGTCTTCGGGACATAAAACACAGCCCATGTTTTGTAAAAAGTCAAGGATGTTGACAGGCATGGAGGCTTTGGGTTGCAGTTGCATGAGTGTTATTTTTTTCTTAGGATAATTCCAGTACTTTTTTCCATTTTTTAACTGAGTCCTATTATCGATGCCTTCATTTTGATAGTACAAGAAAATGATTATTACATGCAAGAAGATAGCATTACCCATGTAGCTCCTGCATATTTCTTCTTTTACTCACTCTTGTCTTTTTAATTTTTAACTAGAATCTCTATCCCCCGCTGACAAACCTGATTAAAATCTGACATTTTTATGCAAACTATTTCATTAAGAGCTTTGTTCTGCTACAACTATTTTTAAAATTTTAGCCTTTGACTTCTTCGTAAACATATGGCTGATGGAAGAACAGTGAATGGCCTTATTTTGTTTATGCAGCAGCATCAGTGCACACACCAATCCCCCTAGCAGCCCTCAGCTTCTGTTCTGGATTGAGACTGTCCCTTACAGACAAGAGGCATGTCAAGGTGTGTAAAGATTAGCCCTTGGTCTCCTTTTGTTATATTCTGCTATTATTTAAAGCATGACACTGGACTTACAAGGCTAACATGGGTTTCGGTCTTCTTCCTGTCAACTTTAATGAACCCCCAAGTCTGAATAAGTAGTAAAACCACTTAGTAATTGAATCGGAGCTTGACCTAACTGCAAAAAATAGTGGTTTTTTTTCTCTTTAATAGCATGTCTGCACATCTCTCCTGCTTGAGTGCTCTGCAATGAGGCTTATTTATGAAACTTCAGGTTTCAAAAATCAGATTCTGGCTTGCTAGAGCGGACTCAGGCTAGGTGTTCCCTTCTGTAGCAAAACATCTTACAAGTTTTCAGTGTGTTTTCAATCATTTCAACAAAATAATTATTATGCAATATTTTTAACAAAGTGGGTTTTATTATGGGGAAATATAAAGAAAAAATTAAAATATTTTGAACATGATACTTCTGATTTAAATAATTTCAATAACTACAGAGTTTTCAAGCTATGGAGAGGAATAACAGGCCTACATATTTAATAACTGAACTTTTACTATACAGAATACTAATTATTGCTGAGGGCAGTAAGTCAAGGACTCAGATGTTAGGTAGTAATAGTAGGTAATCTGACCCTAGATAGACACTGGGTACACACCAAAGCCACTCTGTCACTCCCCTCCTCAGGTGGGCAGGGGAGAGAAAATAATAATGAAGGGCTCATGGGTTGAGATAAGGACAGGTAGAGATCACTCACTCATTGCTGTCACAGACAAAGCACAGGTGACACAACCTTGGAAAATTGACTGACCTCCTTATTTATTACTTATTGTTGCCAAGCAAAAAAAGAGTAGCATAACAAGAAGTAAAATAAACCCTAAAAACACCTTCCACCCACCACTCCCTCCTTCCTGGGCTTAACTTTATTATTGATTTTATACCACAGCCCCAGCAGCGTAGGAAGATGGGGAGAGGGGGCAAACTGCAGTTCATAATATGTTGTTTGTCCTGTCACTTGGTCCTCAGGGAGAGAAGTCCTTCTCCTGTTCCAGCATGGGGAGACAGTCCTCCATGAACTTGTCCAACATGAGTCCATCCCACAGGATGCAGTTCTTCAATAATGGCTCCAGTGTGAGTCCCTTCCATGCAATACAGCCCTGCAGGAATAGGCTGCTCCAGTGTCACGTCACAGGGGTCACAAGTCCTGTCAAATAACTTGTTCCAGTGTGAGCCTCTTTCTCCATGGGCCCACAGGTCCTGCAATGAGTCTGCTCCAGCACGGTCTTCCCATGGGGTCACAACCTCCTTTGGACAACCCCCTGCTCTGGGATGAGGCCCTCCAAGGTCTGCAGGTGGATTTCTGCTCCCCTGTGGACCTCCACTGGCTGCAGGTCAATCTCAGCTGCAACACCTGGAGCACCTCCTCCCTCTCCCTTTCTCACCCGCCTTGGTGTCTGCAGGGCTGCTGCTCTCACCTATTCTCACTCCTCTCTTCTCTGGCCACAATTACTTTTCTGCAGTAACTTTTTTCTTTATTAAATATTACATCCCAGAAGTGCTTCCACCTTCACTGAAGGTGCACCACCTTCACTGCTGGGCTCAGCCCTGGCCAGCAGTGTGTCTTAGAGCCAGCTGGCATTGGCTCTGTTGGACATGAGAGAAGCTTCTAGTAGCTTCTTAGAGAAGCCACACCTGTAGCCCCTCCACTACCAGAACCTCGCCACAAAAACCCAATGCAACTGAAATTAATATCACCAAATGTCCTTATTTCCATTTTACTGCAGTGCTACTAATTCCAGTTTTTGTTCATTATGGAATATAATATTGCTTAGACCCTGAACTGACAATGTCACAATGCAGGCTGATGAATACATATAAGAATGAAAAACCCAACTCATAGTAGAAAATAGCTGTGCACTTTTAAATAGTCTGCCTGCAATAAATGGATGGGCTTTACTTTGCCAGCAAAGTTCACAGTTGTTTGGGAAATGGTGGGATAGCTTTAGTTTGGGGATCACTCTGGGACAGAGCACAAAATGAAGGCTTAAAGTTTGACAGCAGAGAGTTCCGCTCAAACAGATTCTTAACTGATTTTTGGTAGTGCTTATAGGCAACTTTTGAAACACATTTTAAAAAATGACATTTGCTAAATTCTCAAGTGACACCATGATGCACAAAAACTTTGTAGAACAGTGGGTTGGGCTTCCTTTCAAGTCGAGAAAGACATAGGTACCTCCTTATACTCTCATTGCTCTAGTCTGGACTGAATTAATCTAGCAACAAAACAGAAGACCAGACGGTGAAGAGGGTGCTTTAGCGCCTGAGTAAAACCATCAAAGTAACTCAATTCAGTAGGGTTTGCAGACTGTGTGTTTGTGTATGTGTGTCTTGGTTACTTGCTTTTATTTCTCAGTAACAAACACTCAACTAGCTTCTAATTTATTTTCTTTTTTGTCTTTGTCTACTACTGCTTCTATAGCCACTTTCAAGTTATTAAGCATTTCGCCCTGTAACAATTCCAAAGACTGGGTCTAAGCAACACCATCTAGTTCTTTCCTAACAGGCAACTGAATACAGTGTAGGAGCAATTGAGGAAAATATCACTTGAACTGGACTTGTAACTTTTATTGCTGCTATCAAATGATCTGACAGGAAGTGCATGGCTGGAAAAATGCTTACAATATGTCACACAGCTTGTTAAGATGCTGACTCCCTTCCTACAAAACCCCTCTTGACAAGTACATCTACCTTATTGTGTTCACTGTCAGTCTTAGAGTGTGAAAAGGCAGAGAGCAAGTGAGATCTTGGTCACATAAATATGCTGTCTGTGCCTACACTAAAGGGGTAAATGAACTCTCATTAAAGACAGTCAAGCTCTTTATAAGAAAACCCATTACTGATTAGTCTCTTTTTTGTTGTTGTTGTTAATGTCTATTTAATTTACATGCATTTTTTAGTGGATTTATTGTTTTGCTCAAAGCAAAACAATAGGGTTCATACAGAGGTTTGCACTGATCTAGATAAATCACTTTTAAAAGTAACTTAGATGTTGGCCTACTTCGAGAATTTACTATTAAATTAAATTAAATTAAATTAAATAGCATGGACAATTCCACCACCACTTGGTAAACTTTCTATAGGGCTCCTAGTGCTAGATCAGTGCCACAGAAATGATGTATGAGTCATGAGGACTTCACAGCTGGTTAAAATTCCTTTTAGAAATTGAGAAGGTCTAATTCTATGAAAGCAGGAGTTATGCCAAGTATCCTCTCTATCCACTCGTCCCCAAAAAGGCCAGCACAAAACTGAAGTCTAAGTGAGCTCTACATCCTGTGTTTTAGACTTCTCGGCAGTTATAAAGTCACATATATTTTTATATATATGTGTGTGTGTGTGCGAGTGTGTGGTGTGTTTGTGTGTGTGTGCTCTCTATCCAAATTCCACTTGTACTGCTGGGTGACTTAGTAACACAGGAATTCAATATTAATGATTAGGGACAAGCAGACAGAGAGGAGCAACTAATGGATTGCTAATATCTGTCTTAGTTTGAAGAGCTGTCTTGGGGCTAATAGCCCAAAAAAATGAAAACTTAAATTAGTCTATATAAGAAAGATGTGTAAGGCAGTAGAATATACTACCATCCAAAGTAGAGGGGGAAAAGCAAATATTTTTATTATATATTAATTTAAAAATCTGTGAATCTTGATTCAAATTTAATAGCCCTTATGTCTCAGGTTTGTAACTTTACATCATTTCAGCCTAAATTCTGACCTATGTAAGAGACCAGAGTTATTAATATTTTCTATTATTTCTACTCCTCAAACTTTATGACTGGATTTCTCCAAGGCATTCTTCATTCTCACTCCTATCTTCCTCTTCATTTTGAAAGTAGCAGTTCAGGGAATTGGCTGAAAGATAGAAAAACAGACACATAAAAATTGTTTGACTGACGGTATTCATTGTAAATTTTTTTTTTATTGGAGGAGATATGAAGGTGAATCAGGAAATGGATGGCATTTTCAGATCACATGAATCAGTACCCAAGAATTCATCATTTTCACCAAATATCTAACTACTTTTAGGGACTTGGAAGTTAGATCTCCCTTATTTAGAACTCACATCATAACCTCTTTAACTGCCTTATCTGTCAGAGAATTTAATGGAAAGAAAGCAGCAATTACTAAAAATCAGGTCACAGATTTATAAATGTAAGTGAATTTTTTTTTATATAGCTGTGTTGAAAATATCTTACGCATTCATGAAAATAAACCATTTTGTTTATAAAGAGCCTTAATAATAGAAATGCCATGAGAAATATTACTTTATTATCTTTTGATCACAAATGGTAAATATAAACTCATCAGAAGAATATATAGTTCTCAAAAGCCAAGTTTTAGACTCTCACCTAGCTTTTCCTAATTCATAGATATTACGGAGACCAGTCAGCTTAACCTTTAAATACAGAACATAAAGTGAGACAGTAACTTAATGGAAAACAACAAAGTTTGTAACTATTGACATTTACTTCCCTATTATTTAAATGAAGAAATGCAATGGTGTCTTTTATTAAGACAGTTAAAGTGAGCATCACTTTAACTTTCTTGGTACCAATGACTCAATGCTCAGTCTAACCTTGCCCTGTGTCTGCTACTGGGCATACACAGATACAGCCTTTCCTGGCCTTTGTAACAGTGTTCTTTCCTACCAGACCCCTCTGGGGATGAGGATGGCAAACTTATATCCTCTGGGTCATCTGCTTTCCTGAGATGAAGATCTCATTCCTGTTTTTACCCATAACAATATCACAAGTCCCTGGTATGTAAATATGGAAGGCTTGTGATGATCCAGCCTTGCAAGATGATGTTGCTCAGTGCAGGTGGGAATGCTAAGCACTCGCTCAACTCAAGTGCAGCAGGGCAAATACTTCCCTGAATCTCAGTGGGAAAGAAGAAAGAAACAGTAAGGTAGATCTGATGATTAGGTATTTCAACAATGTTGTGTACATCAGGTAAATTCAAGACACTAGGCTGCACAAACTCTCTGTTCTCAAGCATTGATTCAAGATATGGCGCTTGTTTGTAGGCACTCTTCTCCTGCCTGGTCTGCTCTGGAAAGGCTCTGGTCACCAGCAGGGTTTCTCCTCAGTAATAAATGATGTGGTTAGAAAACACAAAAGTAAGCAATTAACTGTGAGACTTTAAAGTTTTCCTCTGCCTGTTTCTCATGAATTAAACAAAAATGACTAATGTTTTCAATGGTCTGGAAAAAGCAACATGCAGTGGGGTAATAAAGACTTTGAACTCTGTGATCATGAATCAAGCAAAGTCCTTTCCCTATGATGGAAGCATAACTCAAGCTTCAGTTTGACTGAAGCTAACACCTTTTTCCTTTCTTGTTTTCTTTTTAACCCAACTTAAACTTTCAATTTACTATATCTGACTTTGTTTTTCTAAATGGTGAAAGAGATGCTTACTATCCAAGGTGTTTTTGATGGGTAATGTGAAGACAGGCCTTCCCTTACACTGTGACTTTCCCACCTAAACAGATGGAAATCCACCCCCTTCCCTGCTTTCTAACACTCCTTATATCCTGCCACCACAGGAATGAGCTGAAATCTGGCTTCCCACCAAACTGGCCAAAAGCCTGAAGGTGCTGTGCAGCCTTTCCTCTTCCAACTGCAGCACCTTTACTGCTTCCACATGCTGCCATCCCTTAATATACTGGGCTCTATTTTGTTGGAAGGAGAGATCAAAAATAACTAACAGTGAGAAATATAATGTCAGGAAAATAGGAGGCAGAGGAAGAGTATGAGCTCCACACTGGAAGAAAAACCAGATGCAATGAACTTGGTCTTCTGAGAGGTTTATTTTTTTCCCCTTCCTTAAATCAGACAGTGTTGCAGAACTTCTGCTGCTTTCTCCCTTGCCCTTAGCATCATATTCCTAGATTATATTAGAATATCCTTATTTATTTTGGATATAAAAACACACTGAGGCTTAGCCTAGGATTGAGACACCACTGTGCAACTTGTGAAGAAACAAAAAACCCGCAGCGCCTACTTGCAACGGTACATCTGGGGATTGCATCACCTAAAATTGCTGGGCTCACTCAACTCATCTGGTTTAACTCTATAACTTAGACATAGCACAGAGTTACACATAACATTAAAAATGCTACATTTTGTACCTTTATTTCAAACATGGTTAATCTTACAGGCAGTTTCAGACATCTTTGCCCTTGAGCTTTTAAAATAAAATTAAATGAAATTAAGCATTGACATCATGACAGTTCTTCCATGAAACTGATACAGAACTATAAAGCGCATGACTTAAATGCTCTGTGGGTGATATAGAGTCAATATGATTCCAGTGAAATTTTTCTTAGAATGTACTGCATGTCATTAACACAGTGTGATATAAAGATATAAATGTGGTGAGTTTGGGAGTTCTGTTTATTTTTTACTTATATGCCTATTGTTTCATAGCCAAACTGTAGAGGAATTTTTAGAGGCTAAAATGTACATCACTCAACAGGCTAGAATTTTGGTAGGTTTTTTTGCTGGCAGTTGGTTTTGGATACACAGTGCATACTTTTCACAGATGAAGTAGGGATGTTTTATTTTTTTTTACACAGCAGTTGGAAAAAGAAATACATCTCCTCTTTAAAAAGAAAGTCTAAATGTATTGTAATAGGTGGAGGTACAGAAAAAGTGTAGGACTTGTTGATCTGAAGAGATGTCTTAATAACACTCCAAAGACGTTAACAGTGTAAATATGTGAATCATCTTATATCTGCACTTACTTTGACAGCAACTTTTAGATGTAAAATGAATTCTTATATTTTCTGCACAAGTATTCTCTAGATCAGAAGGAAATCACATGAAAAAGTGACCCCAGGCATTACAGTAATTACAACAGTGGCTTCTCAAACTCTATTGTTATAAATAAGAAAACATCCTTGACTGTCAGGGTTACATGACTTTATGAAAAAAAAAAATTGGCCTTTAGGTTTTTTTTTGTTTTGTTTTTGTTTTTTTTTAATACCAACAAGTAATCAGAAAGAATGTTCCAAATTCCAGGACTTCATTTTAGTGATAATTTCAAACTTTTCTTAATGTTTTGTTGCTTGAACAAGTTTCTTTTATACCTAGCCAAAGTAAAATTCTCCCTTGAGTTGGAAGTTTAAGGCCATTTGGATTTGCAACATTGGGCTCGCTGAGAAATTTTGATGCTAGTTGTTTTAATTAGCTAACTTTTATAGGATTACTCTAGCGTGGATGAATTCCATGGTTTTGCTTACTTTAATAAACTCTTACTGCTTTTAAGTCTTCTAAATGGAGGTCTTGCTGCGAACAACAAAAGTCAGTTTCTGCTGCAGTTTGTAGTAGAAATGCACAAATGCTGTCATAAAAAAAACCCCAAACAAACAACTCTGATGGAATTAATTACAATGCACACATGAACAAAAATAACCTCCTGGTTTAATACAGGTGAGCTGACAAAACACAAAAGCACGCGCCGAAACCCGGTAAGCGCAAAAATGCGAACGCACGTACCTGGGGGAGATGCCTGCGCGCCCCGGCTGCAGCCCCGCACTGCCACGTCTCACTGTCCCACGCACGCCCCGGGACCTTTATAGGGGACTCTCCCAGGGCCTGGAAATGAACTTTTGGGGCTGACACGTCGATTGTGCCATGGGGGAAGGGAGGGGACTGCGGAGGGCGGAGAGGGACTCGCCGGAGGCTCTTACGTGGCGGCAGAAATGTCAGCACCGCGCTCCCCCAGGCAGCGGGGCCGGGGCCGCTGGTGCGGAGCTCGTGTTGCCTACACGGTTCCTCGCCAGACCCCGGAGGCCCGGGGCCGGGACACTGGGGCCGGCTGACCGGCTGCGGCACGGCGTGAGAGGGGTGCGGAAAGCCGGCGGCGCGCAGCTTGGCAGCTCCCGGGGCGGTGTCGTGCCCCTTCCGTCCCGGGGTAATCGCTGGCGCCCAGCTCTCCTTCGCCTCCCCTATCTGCTGCTCCCCGGTTTTGGTACAATCCCCCAGCCCCGGGCAGCGGCCGGCGGCCCCTGAGGACACGGCACCGGCGGCGCTGCCCGTGTCCCACCGCCTCCCCTCCCTTCTGCTGTCGCTCGCTGCAGCTCGCCAGGATTTGTTGTGCTTAATAGTACTGGCGCTGAGGCGCCCCTGCTCAGATCTGATGGCAAAGGAGCAGCCTCAGGTCATGTTTTTGTGAGCTGCGGTGATTAAGGAATAAAAGGAAATAAAAATAAAAAAACCCAAACCCCAAGGACAAATATCTCAACCAGTTGCAACTTCTCAGCTGGCCCGGAGGGGGGAGCGCCGGGGAGGGCAGGGAGTAATGCGAGATCGCCCCAGCCCGGGGCAGCGCCGGCTGCGGGACGAGCCGAGCCGCGCACCGCATCGCATCGCCGGG